>PVKC010002832.1:8951-41569 GCA_004027635.1 Crocidura indochinensis
AAGAAAGAAAAAGAAAGAAAGAAAGAGAAAGAAAGAAAGAAAGAAAAAAGAAAAAAGAAGAAAGAAAGAAGAAAGGAAGGAAGGAAGGAAGAAAAAGAAAGAAGATAAAGAAAAATGATTATAGTAGCAAGCTCATTTGTAAAATTTATTATATCCCCAATGAAGATATTAATACAATCCCAGAAGGTTTATTAAGGTCTTGCTAGCTGCCATTTTGTTAAAATATGCATGTTCCTATAGTATTTCTATAGTTCCTATAGCTCCTATAGACAGCATCAAACAAAAGTGGTTGTCCAAAACTTAAAATCACTATTACTAATACAGTGACTTTTAGGTACTGTCTTCAACTGTCAGGTTTCCAGGAAGAAGAAAGATAGGGGAGAGGGTTTCTGCACTCAATCCAGACTGCCCTGATGATATTAGTTCAAAACCTGGTTTACCTGAAATTTGATCAGACTGTTGTCCCTGAAAGGAATTGTAGAGGGTTAGTGAAGACTCAAGCCATAGGGGAAATGATGATGCTGGGTGATGGAAGCAGTTGGCAAGACTTCAGTTATATAGGGGCTTGCCTCTGTCAACTTTCTTCTGTGTGGGCCTGTAGACACATAATCTTTCATGACTCAGTTTATATATTAGATCAAGAAAAGAGTATGCTGGCCTATTTCAAACATTGCTCTTCTAAATTTTTAAACAAAATATCTTTAATGCAAATTGCATTCTTCCCTTGTGTTCCTTTGTTTTTGTTTCGGTGGAAAAATTAGCTCTACTTTACTTTCCAATGCAAAAATGATAGTTCCTAGTATAGAATAGATTCTGAGTTATTTAAGTAACTTGACCACCATTCCATAGAGAATAGATTCTGAGTTATTTAAGTAACTTGACCACCATTCCATAGAGAATTTTTCATTGCTTTATTTTTAAAACTAATTTTCCTTGTGATTGAGTCTGAATTGCTTCTCTTAGTCAAGCTTTCTCTTTTCCTCCTATTTAGGCTTCATCATAGACTTTTCTGCTGGTTGCTCTTGGTTTCTCATGTCTGGCTTACCATTACTTCCAGCTTACTAATGCATTTACTCTATGCTAGACTTTTAAATTCATCTTTATAATAAAAAATAATTCATAGTCTTTTCTAAATTTAAAAATACATGTAATTTTTGTTAGGTCTATAATCTTTGCAAGGTATATTCACAAAACACAAAATACAAATTCAATTTTTCTTTATTTTGAACAGTCACTTATTATTATCAAATTTTATTTAAGATTTTTTGTTATTAAGAACTGTTTGAAGTATGAATTACATAAATACTATAGATAATATAGGCACTAATACAAATAATGTATTTGTATTACATTTATTTAATGATCTTCCTATTTTTTTCCTGTAACATCATACATCGAAGGTCTGATTAACATTATATCAGGAAAACAAAACAATTCTGATAAATATCATATCAGGGAAACAAAATTTATTTCAGAGTGGCAAATTGTGCTTTTCAGTGAAATAACCTAAAGAAGAGAAAAATTTTTCTGTGCCCTTGAAATCTAATATTTATTGTTTTATATGTACTATACCCTTTCCCTTATGAATTTTCTTTGGAAATATCAACAAAACTTCTTTCATTTTTTTATAGCACCAACATTATGCATACTGTGAAGTTATCACATAAAGCATAGTTCTTTCCCCAGAATTTCATTAATATCTAAAAGAAAAATGCAGTGCAATTACTCTGCATTTGCGTTTAATTGTTCTAATAATTTCACATTTCAAAATAATATATTAAGTTATAAGATATAAGGTTAGGAGGTAAAATTTTGAATAATATGGGGCCCAGGAGATAGCATGGAGGTAAGGCGTTTATCTTTCATGCAAAAGGTCATTGGTTCGAATCCCGGTGTCCCATATGGTCCCCCGTGCCTGCCAGGAGCAATTTCTGAGCATGGAGCCAGGAGTAACCCCTGAGCACTGCTGGGTGTGACTCAAAAACCAAAAAAAAATTTGAAAAATATAACTGCAAAACTAGTTTTCTTTAGAAGTTCCTATATTGTTTTCTGAAAGTTTAACCAATCAATATTCCTACCAAAAGTAGATCTTTTTTTTTTTTTTGCCTGCATTCACATATTTCACTTTTTTAATTTACTTCATGGGCTCAAAATCACTATCTCAGAAAGACATTTTTACTTTTAAGTTTATTAATGCTCTATTGGAGCCAAGATCTGGAAACTAAGTGTCTAAGAATGGACAAAAAGATAAAGAAACTGTATATACACATAGTAGAAAACTAATTGGCTATAGAAAAACAATACAAAGTCCCGCAATTTTCTACTACATGGATGAAAGTGGATGGTGTCATATTATGTGAAGTGAGATAGATAGGGACAGATAAAAATTATCTCCTGTGTGTGTGGAATATTAAAGAAAGTTATGTAATAAAATAATAAATGACTAAAAGGAACAGAATTGGAAAGTTGATAAAGTTGGAAAGTTGAGCATGCCTGGGAGTAAGTGGGAGGGGTCAAGTGGAGTATATGTTGAGGAACATAGGCATTCTGGTGGTGGGAATGGTGTCAGAATTGAGGTATGTACAAAAGCATAACATTAACAGAATTAAAAACATAATAGGCCAAATAATAATATATTGCTTATTTTTGTATATACTTTCTTCATTCATTCATTCATAATCAGGCATCCAGACAATTAAGTTTGGGCAATAGATATTTGAAAAAGTAGGTTTTGAGGTCCTGGATGAGGGAGGAGGGGCATTGAAATTATGTGTACAAGAAACCAATATTGATAAACCACAGTTTTCATCAATAAAATTAGAATAAATAAACCTAGAAAAACTTTAAAATATATAAAACATACTAGGAAACTATTTAGTAACACTAAAGGCACTAACAATTGAAAAATGTGATCACAGAAATTTGTTAATAATTTATCTCCCGTGAGTATCTGACATGGCAGAAGATAATATGAAATAAGTTAGTGAAAATTTATATAATACCTTTACTTATCTTTTAAATATATGTTTCACATTGTCTATTCATTATTGCTCCTTTAATGTGAAATACATACACAATAATTAATCAGGTTAGTTCTAAAACAAATACATATATTGATTAACAAATATAATCAAAATTATATCTTCAAAATTCTGTCTGAAGGAAATATTTTAAAAAGTTAGAAACAATCAGTGCTAGTGGGTATGTGGAAAGAAAGGAACTCTCATTCACTACTTGTGGGAATGCCATCTATCCAGCCTTTTTGGAAAACAATATGTAAATTCCTCAAAAATATTGATATTGAGCTACCATAAATCTGCTTCTAGGTATATACCCTAGGAATATAAAACACAATAAAAATATGCCTTCCGCACACCTATATTTATTGCAGCACTATTTACAATGCATGACAACAGATGAGTGGCTAAAGAAATGATGGTACATATACACAATAGAATACTGTGCAGTCATCAGGAGAGATGAAGTCATGAAATTTTTCTTTTTTTTTTCTTTTTTTTTTTTGGTTTTTGGGTCAGACCCGGCAGTGCTCAGGGGTTACTCCTGGCTCCATGCTCAGAAATTGCTCCTGGCAGGCACGGGGGACCATATGGGGCACCGGGATTCGAACCAATGACCTTTTGCATGAAAGGCAAACGCCTTACCTCCATGCTACCTCCCGGGCCCCGAAATTTTTCTTTAAGAGAATGGACATGGAAACAATTAGGCTGAGTGGAATAAGTCAGATGGAGAGAGATAAACACAGAGCTTCACTCATCTATGGAATTTAAGAAAAAAGACATCATTGTAATAATACCCAGAGACAATAGAGATGAGGGTTGAAGGATCAGCCACAATATGACTCTTACCACAATAAGTGGTGAGTTTAGTTAGAGAAATAACTGCACTAACAACAATCATAGCAATGGTAATGAGTGAGCAAAGTTTGAATGCCTGTCTCAAATACAGGGATGGGGTCAGGGAGTAAGAAAATGGAGGGCAATGCTGGTGGGATTGTTGCACTGGTGAAGGGGGTGTTTTTTTATGATTGAAACCCAACTACAAACATGTTTGTAATCATGTTTAAATGTTTAACCATGTTTAAAACATTTTTAAATAAAATATTTAAAAATAAAATTCAGGGACCAGGCTGTGGCGCTGGAGGTAACGTGCCTGCGCTAACCTAGGATAGACCTCAGTTTGATCCCCCGGTTCCCCATATGGTCCCCCGTGCCTGCCAGGAGCGACTTCTGAGCGCATAGCCAGGAGTAACCCCTGAGCGTCACCGGGTGTGGCCCAAAAACCAAAAAAAAAAAAATTCAAAAAATTTCAAAGGTCATCAATTCAAGAAAAATGGAAAATTTGAATAGAAATAATAATCTGTTCTTAATTATAATGATGAGGTTAAGCTACATGCAGAATGTTTTCTATAAATTTATTCCCTTTATTACCACTTCAATTAGTCAAGTATCCCTATTTTCATATACTATTTCACTAAAAATAATTGAAAAAAGCATGGTATTTTATTTCCAGAAATGCATAAATGGAACATACCATTTTTCAGGAAATAGCATAATATCCTAATATTTAAACATAAAGTTTAAAATAGAAATAAGTATTATTATTCCACAATTAATTATTGATAATATAGCATATTCTGGGCTATTCAATATCTGAAGGGATAGTAACATACTCACAACTAAGTCAGGGCCTGGCATGGAAATAGATATTATAAGTAAAGTACATACTTTTATAAGCTCTGTATTACTACACAAAGTACTATCAGATTCAATGCAAGCCCCATAAAAATTCCCATGTCATTTTTTAAGAACATGGATAAAGTACTGTTAACATTTATATAGAGTAATAAAACTGCCTGAATAGCCAAAGCAATCCTGGGAAAAAAGAAGACAGGAGGTTTTTCATTCCCCAACTTTAAATTATACCATAAAGCTATAGAATCAAGACTATGCTCTACTGGAATAAAGACAGGCTCTCAGACCAATGGAATAGAATAAGTGACTCCATGACAGAACCTCAGATATATGAGCAGGTAATATATGACAAAGGTTATAAAAGGAGCTATATGGTGGAGCAAGAAAATTATCTTAACAAATTGTGCTGTGTATATAATAAGCAAGAAAGAAACTGGATCCTCATTTTACACAATACACAACATTTAATTGAAATGGAACAAATTTAGACTCAAATTCATATGATACATGAAGGAAAACATAGACAGAACTCTAATATTTACAAGAGGCATCTTCAACAACTCCATATTATTGGCCAGAAAAAAACATAAACAAATGTGACTATCAAATTAAGAATTGTTCTGTGAGAAGAATGATGACTAAAATAGAAAGATTCTCTGCTGAGAAGAAGAAAATACTTGGTGACCATGGATCTGGAAAAAGGCTAATATCCAAGAGCAAATGACACAGGCATGTACAAATCTTAATAGCAAAGAAACAACAACCCTACAAAATATGAGCAGACCTTAATATCAGACCTGAAACCATAAGGTATATAGAACAACACGTAGGCAAAACATTCTATGATATTGAGACTAGAGGCATCTTCAAGGAGAAAACAGCACTCTCCAAACAAGTGGAAGCTGAGATAAACAAACAGGACTATATTAAGCTGAGAAGCTTCTACACCTCAAAGGAAATAGTTCCTAGGATACAAAAGCCACCCATTGAATGGGATAAATTATTCACCCAATACCCATCAGACAAGGGGCTAATTTTGAAAATATACAAGGTACAGACAGAACTTAATAAGAAAAAACCATATAGCCCCATCAAAAAATGGGGAGAAGAAATGAACAGACAGACATTTTCTCAAATATTAAATACAAATGGCTAGAAAAAAACACATGAAAAAATGCTCCACATCACTAATCATCAGGGAGATATAAATCAAAACAACAATGACGTACCATCTCACACCACAGAGACTAGCACACATCACAAACAACAAGAACAATCAGTGCTGGTGGGGATATGGAGAGAAAGGAACTCTTATTCACTGCTGGTGGGAATGTTGTCTAGTCCAGCCTTTATGGAAAACAATATGGAGATTCCTCAAAAAACTGGAAATTTAGCTCCCATATGATTCTGCTATACCACTCCTAGGGAAATGCGGATGCCCTGATGCCTCCCGGGGGGAAACCCGGCCGGCGGGAAGGAGAAGGGAAGCTCAGAGCAGCCACATTCTTATTCCACGAGGTTAGGAACACACCACACCTGTAATAAGCTTAAAGAGGTTTATTTATATGGCCCATGACCGCAATTTCCGATCAAAGGCGAGGCTCATTTGAAGGGCTTCTGCTTATATAGAAAAGATGGGAAGGGGCAGGCAGAGAGAATGTCAATCATTCTTTTTGGCGCGCAGGCCAGAGGAGGCATTGTCTCCCAAATATGGGAAGTGGGCAAATGGTGAGGTGAGGTAATCCAGCACGTATGCAGTTTCCATGGGAACACACCTATGACCCTGAGAAAGGGTCTGCAAGTTACATTTCCAAGCCTTTAGTAGATTTATGATGGGGCAATTTCTTAAGAAGTACCAATGTTACAGAGAACAGGAATGCAGATTTATTGATCTAACCGGATGAGTCTTGGAGGTTGGTACCAAGCCGTGCCTTTCTCCCAGGGCTTAAAAGAGCTATTTATTGCTTTACTTTACAATCACTAGTTTCCTGAGGAACCGGGCTATGTGGCAAAAGGCACGTAAGCTCTTTGCTGCTAGCAAAGCTGGGAAGATGGCAGAGGGGCTGACAAAATGGTTTCTATCAGGCTATGGTGACCAGCAGGGAAATATCCTCAGAACACAAAAGTGCAATACAAAAATCTCTTCCTCAAACTTATATTCATTGCAGCACTATTTACAATAGCCAGACTCTGAAAACAACCAAGATGCCCTTCAACAGATGAATGGCTAAAGAAATGTGGTACATATATACAGTGCAATATTATGCAGCCATCAAGAGAGATGAAGTCATGAAATTTTCCTGTATATGGATGTGCATGAAATCTGCTGTGCTGAGTGAAATAAATCAGAGGGAAAAAGATAGTTATAGAACAATCTCACTCATCTATGGGTTTTAAGAAAAATTAAAGACATCATTGTAATAAGGCCCAGAGACAATAGAGTTAAGGTCTGGAAGGGCCAGAAGGACAGGCTCATAATTTGAACTTCACCACAAAGTGTGGTGAATGCTGTTAGGGAAATAACTACACTAACAACTAGCATGACATTTTTAAAGAATGAGAGAACTAGAATGTCTGTCTGGAATACAGGCAGGGGTGGAGAAGGAGAGGGGGCATTGGTGGTGGCAATGTTGCACTGGTGAAGGGGGGTATTCTGTTTATGACTGAAACCTAACTATAATCATGCTTTTAATCATGGTGCTTAAAGATTTTATATATTAAAAAAAGACTTTCTCTAAGATGCTATACAAATGGCCATTAAGTATAGGAAAAAATTGTTTTCATCAGTTATCACCAGTGTAAATTGAACCAAAGCACAAATCAAGTATCACATATCAGCAAGATATCATCATCGTTCTGCATTAATACCTCTGGTTTAAGCAGTTATGTGGGGAAAAAGGAATCATCATCCACTGTTGATGGAAATCATCATCCATTTGTTCAAACATTTTAGAAAATAAATATGAGCACTTGTCAAAAAAAATAAGAACTAAGCTTCTATCCATCCCAGCAATTATACTTGTCACCATTTATGAAAAGGCCTTAAAACACTCAAATAGACATTTTTGCCCCCATGCAAAAGATTTGCAGCGCTATTCACGAAAACAAAAAAGTGGGGTTTAGCAAATTTAACTGTGTTTAATATTACTTGGTTCTGTGCTCTGAGATCACTCTTGGCCGTACTCAGAGACTATATGAGGTGCAGAGATGTGACCACTGTTACCCACACAGAAAGCAAATGTCATACCCTCTGCACTATCATTTCAACCCAAGGAAACACCTTTTATTTCAAAAGAAATAAACCTCACCAACTTAGTTAAAAGGTCATCTGATTCAGTCTTTAGGAAAAAGAATATGAAGAAAATAAAATAAAATGAACTGAGTGGAAGTATTATTAAAGGGATTAAAGTATGTTCCAGGGGGCCGGGTGGTGGCGCTGGAGGTAAGGTGCCTGCCTTGCCTGCGCTAACCTAGGACAGACCACGGTTCAATCCCCCGGTTCCCCATATGGTTCCCCGTGCCTGCCAGGAGCGACTTCTGAGAGAATAGCCAGGAGTAACCCCTGAGCATCACCGGGTGTGGCCCCAAAAAAACAAACAAAAAAATAAGTAAAGTATGTTCCATAAATATGGAGTCCCATATTGATCTCCTGAACTACTTATCCCCTTAACTACTCATGGTCCTCCATCACTGCTATGAGTGATCCCCTGAGTAAAGAGCCAAGAGCACAGCTCACTATGATCCAAGCATACCCACCCCCCAAGAAAACATACTAACATAATAGCAGAATGGTAACAATTCCTGAGACTAGGCCTACAGAATTGAATTTGTCAAGAGAGAATGATGGGGAAAATGAGAGAATATTTGGAATGTTCGTGGAAGGTACTGTCTCTCAAGAGATCACTGTGCTATTGGAATATTGTATGCCTAAATACTCTATTAACTCGATTGCAAATCACAGACTAACAGCTGAAAATGGTTTTCAAAATTTTTTAGTTTTAGTTTTTTTTTTTAATCTTTATTTAGGCCCAGAACGATAGCACAGTGGTGTTTGCCTTGCAAGCAGTCGATCCAGGACTTAAGGTGTTTGGTTCGAATCCCCGTGTCCCATATGGTCCCCCGTGCCTGCCAGGAGCTCTTTCTGAGCAGACAGCCAGGAATAACCCCTAAGCACCGCTGGGTGTGACCCAAAAACAAACAAACAAAAAGATCTTTATTTAAGTACCTTGATTACAGACATAATTGTAGTTGGGTTTCAGTCATATAAAGAACACCTCCTTTCACCAGTGCAACATTCCCATCACCAATGCCCCCAAACTCCCTCCTGGCCCCCCGCCCACTGTATTCTAGACAGGCTTTCTACTTCTCTCACTCATTGACATTGCCACCATAGTTGTCAATGTAGCTATTTCTCTAATTCATATCATGAGCCAGTCATTCTAGTAGTCATCTCTACTGTCTTTGGGCATTATTACAATAATATCTTTTAATTTTCTTAAAATCAATAGGTAAGTGAGATTTTTCTGTGTCTACTTCTCTCCCTCTGGCTTATTTCACTCAATATAATAGATCCCATTTACATCCATGTATAGGAAATTTCATGACTTCATCTCTCCTGATGGCTGCATAATATTCCATTGTGTATATGTACTACTGTTTCTTTAGCCATTCATCTGTTGCATGGGTCCCAAACTTGCAGTCCAAGGGCTGTTTGTGGCCCTCCTTACATTTTGTGGCCCTGTCCTAGAGGAATCTTTTATTGTTTTGTTTTGTTTTAATTGTTTGGGTCACACCCCCCAATGTTCAAGGCTTACTACTGACTTTGCACTCAAGGATCACCCCGACTTTGCCTCCTGTGGCTCCCAGGTAAATTGAGTTTGAGACCCCTATAAGGGTATCTTGGTTGTTTCCAGAATCTGATTACTGTAAATAATGCTGTAATGAATATAGGTGTGAGGAAGGCATTTTTTGTATTGTATTATTATGTTTCTAGGGTATATCCATAGGAGTGATATAGCTGGATCATACGAGACCTCAATTTCCAGTTTTTTGAGAAATTTTTATATTGTTTTTCAAAAAGATTGGACTATATGGCATTCCCACCAGCAGTAAATGAGAGTTCCTTTCTCTCCATATCCCCACCAGCACCAACTTTTCTTATTCTTTGTGATGAACTCCTAGTTTCTGTGGTGTGAGATGGTACCACATAGTTGTCTTGATTTGCGTCTCCCTGATGATTAGTGATGTGGAGCATTTTTTTCATGTGCCTTTTTGTCATTTGTATTTTTTTTAGCTTTTGAGATTTAATCAAATATAAAAAAGCAAAGTACTCAAGTAACTGTGAACTTATTTTTAATTCCAAAATTTTTCTAAAAATTATGAAAAATAAATAAAAAGGCATAAACATTGATAATACTTTATATTATGTGTTTACTAGAGAATGAAAGCAAATAATCTAGGTAGAGTAACTTGATATGCATATTTAATGGAATATAGCCAATAAATGCATATAATAAACAAAATGTTACAAACAAGCTAGATTTTAAAGGGGTGTTTTAATACTTCCTATGTCTATTTTTATACTCAAAAATAACACAAAATTCTTAAAACCTGCTTATATTTTAGAGGGTGTAGAAGAGTTTTGGGTCACACCTGGAGATGCATTGGATTTACTCTTTGTTCTGTGTACCCTGATCACTCCTGATGTGCTCAGCGCTTGAGAACAAACAGGACCAGTTATAGGTAGAGAAATTGCCTTAACCCCTGTATTATCACTCCATGCCATCTTTTCAAACTATTTTATAGGATTGTTGAGATAAATAAATGTTAACATGTCAAGATATGGAGTTAAAAATATGAAATACTGACTATAATACTTAATATTTGGGTACACTTATAATACTTAATAAACATGCTATTTGAATGCAATGGGAAATTAGGAGAGCAAATCATTTCCTCTATTTCACAAAATTTTACATTAATGGCTTAAAATAAAATCAATTTATTTTATCATTTATAAACTGGTAATATATTAAATCTATCTATTCTTGTTCCTATACTGACTTCTGAAACTAAAGATGTTTCCATACATATTATCTTCTGGGACCTGAGAGATAGCACAGTGGCAAGGCATTTGCCTTGCATGCAGAAGGACCATGGTTCAAATCCTGGCATCCCATATGCTTTCCAGAGCCTGCTAGGGGTGATTTCTGAGAGTAGAGCCAGGAATAAGTCCTGATCGCTGCTGGGTATGATCCCAAAACAAAAACAAAAACAGAATTTTCTACTCTCCTGGTGCCCAATGTGGGGAGGATGTTAATCACTGGCCTAATTAGTATCCATTGCACTGTTTATACGTAATGATCCTACATATTCCTCATGTAAAAGTTTTGACTTCAGGGGCCAGAATGGTGGCTCAAGTGGTAAGGTGTCACCCTTGCTCAAGTTAGCTTAGGATGGACCTTGGTTTGATCCCCTCCCCCAGCATCCCATATGGTCTCCCAAGCCAGGAGGGATTTCTGAGTACATAACCAGGAGTAACCCCTGAGCATCACCAGGTGTGGCCCTAAAAAACAAACAAACAAACAAAAAAAAAACTTTTGACTCAATTTTCTTTATTATACTCACTTTAAGTCTTGTCTTATTATAGCTTATATTATAGAAAAAAAAAGAATATATACAAAACTATTTCAGACTTACTTTATAGAACAAATCATCCAAAGAATCATAAATATATAACATGAAGCTTTCCTACAGTTTCACTCCTCACAATTATGTTTAACACTTAATAACATGACAGCAGTGGAATTTGTTCAGAGAGTAGAAAATAAAAGGAATATCCTCAGGTTGTGATGAGGTTTCCAAATGCAATCAGAAAAAAGTTAGAATAATCATTTAATTAGGCAGCCCTTTTAACTTTAGCCCATTATTTCTAGTACTCTACCATACTTCGTTATAAAACAAGTCTGCTTTGCCAAATAACTCAGCAAATTATTATTAGTCAATTAAGTAGAGTTCAAAAGACAGACATAATTTGAAAGAAAAAGATGTAAAGAAAGCCACATTCAATAAATGGTATATTCTAATCAAAGCTTATTAGACATGTTTAGTGAGGTCTTCTCTGTCATCTGGAAAAACACAAAGGCAGCCCCAAATTTAGATTAAAATCCAACCAAGGGCTATTTACAATCTGTGTTCTGAAAATCTGAGCTGGTTTACTTGTTTTCCTTTCTTATTTACATCTGAATGATTGATAGGAATGAGATCCAATCTTGTCTTTTACTTTAGAGGATGCTGAGATATGGTTTCTCACTATGTTCTGATAGAAGTATCATAAAGTAGCAAATGGAATGTAAATAAAATTCTTATCAGGAACTGGAGAAACAGTACAGCCTGTAGGGTCCTTGTCTTGCATGAGCTGGAATAGGGTTTAATGCCCAACACCCAAATGGTCCTTTGATGGCCACCAGGAATGATACCTGAGCACAGAAACAAAAATAATCCCTGAGCACCACTTGGCTGTAACTCCAAAACAAACAAGCCAACAGAAAACAAACTTTCTCATCAGATATAAATTTAAACTAAATCTCTTTTGATCCATTCCTTTGTTATATCTTAAGAAATAATTGTTTGGGAAGAGAGCAGTCTTAGCTTTGTGTGTCAGTTGAACAGGTCTATAAATCCCTAAGTAAAGCCAGACTAAACAAAGTAAATGGAAAAAAACAAAAGTATGACAATTGTTTCTGTCTGAGTTTCCTAGCCCTTCAGGCTCATATGACCTACACTTGAGATCTGAAATCGATTAAAAAAGCTTTAAACACAGTACTCTTAACCTTGAATAATGAGTGTGAAAAATTTAAATCTTTGCTTATTTTGAACTAAAATAGTAGTCCCATTTGCATGTTTTTCAAAATATCCCATTTCTCCTCCTAAATCCACAAATCAAAAAAAAATCACAGAAAAGGCAATATCATTATCCTTGCATAGGTTCTCATCACACAGATGTCTGCTGAGATCAAGGATTCCATGTCTAATTTCAACATGCTCTAAATCATCGTTTATAGAGTTATGAATAGATGTCAGATCTTTCCCATATCATAGATTCTCTTTATTTTACCAATGTCTCAATATTTCTCTCAGAATAAATTCCAAGTACAATATCATGATATGATTACAAATTTAGAGACCAAAAACACTTTTACAGCTAAAATATGAATATTTCTAGTTCCTGTTCTGAATTTCATTTTGGGAAGATATTTGGGAAATATTTATCATTTTCTAGCTTCATATAATGTAGTTTCAATTTCATAGGACTAATATGACAATTTAACCATATACTATTTATCAGAATTTTTCAATATTATAGAGCAGGTTTAAAGTAATGTAATTCATTAGAGATAAATAAGTAGTAAAGGATTTAAGTGTGTGCCTTGCATGTGGCTGATCCTAAATTCATCTCAAGCGCTCTATACTAAATATTTTCTAGTCTAATATTTAAGTATAGAGCCAGGAGTAAGCTCTAAGCACAGCAAGGGCAGAAAACAAAACCAAACAAAAGAGAACTATGATTATTATCATTGTCATTATTTTAATACTACTTTGATCAAACAATTCATGATGACTATTTTTTTCTATAGTTTTTTTATTTTTTTATCTCTATTGTAAAATTTGCAAATTCTTATTTTTTTAAAAATGTCTGCAATTATGTATCCCTTGTGGTTCCAACTCTGCTCATTTCCCCAAGTCAAGTAGGTGTAGGGTAGGCAGGAATACAAAATTATATCACGAGTCATTGACTTAGGAAACTGTTACATTGAACAAAACTTAAAGACATATGCAAAAAGTGTTCTCTAAGATCTAATTAAATCTGCTTTGTGGAAGGGTGGGAGAAAGTATCCCTGGAATATCCCTGGGATAGCAAGAAAGGGCCCTGATTTGTATTTCTTCTGTATAGGCTTTTGTGGGGACACAATATGGAAGGTGATTAGCCACTGCTTCAGACTAGACCCTGAATTGTTACTGAACTCACTGTATTTGACCAATAATGGTTAATAAAAATATAAATTATATAAGTTGTTTTAAATTGATGATGAGGAATAATATGCATAACACTGGACATCAGTCAGTCCAGTGACAGTTAATTTCCAAGGGATTCTTACTATTATATCTTAAATTAGACATATGACTCTTAATATTCATATCATTCTACACAATTCACAGCAATCACGGATAGGATAGCAATGAGGTAAAAAAAATTTCCATTCAAAACAGGTGTTCCCATATTCTAAAATCACACTTACTTGGGACAAGATGAGTTACCAAAAAAGATTGCTATTTTAATGATGCTCATCACAGTCATGACTGGCTTAGGGCTTTCAAATCTCCTCCCTCAACTGCAGCAAATTTAGAAGCCTGTATTTTTTTAAAGCATTCTAAAAGATTCAACAGTTTTCTCCATGTAATCAGAGACACTAATTATCAAGCCTATTTCAGATAAAGTAGTAGTTAATGCCAATTTATCAAGATGGGAAATGAATCTGATTTTATTTCATTGCAACTGCCCAAAGGCAGGTGGCTTAAGGCAAGTATATTTAGTTTAATGAGACTCTAGGGGATAAACAGTCTAAGTTTGAGCACCCTCATTATGCATCAGCAAATACAGTGACCTGCTGGTGCAAGAATTCAATTTATATTTACAAAAAACACAGCCACAACTAGTTCCCTGATAAAAGTGTGCGATATTAAAGCTCCCTGTCCCAGATGGAATTTGTGTATTCCCAATGCAATACTTGTGTCTCACACTTAATTTGGAAGTAATTTCTGCTCAAAATGCTGCTTCTTTCACCTCCTCCAAGCAATTTCACAAAGCAATTGTTTCCTAATTTTCAGGTTTAAAAAGGAGTTTAGAGTGACTCAATTTCCAAGCATTATACTCTATTCATTTACATGTTGTCAGATAAAGATTGTAAAAAAATATTATTATGAAACAGATTCATGTTTGATCAATATAGAGTTCAGGGTTTCCTAGAAAATGTATATTAATTAATTCAAAGAAAGTATTAGGCTATATTTCTAGGATCCAGAAGTAATTTTTCATATTGTAGTGATGGGTACATCTATTGATACCAGTCACTGAGGTGAGGTGAAAAGATCAGAATAAACACAAAAGTAATATTTGGACAAATATTTTTGAAGATATTATTTAAAAGAAATATCATGGCTAATCTATTTGTACTGATTTTGGAATCCATAGCCAGAATGTCTTGCATTCCCCTTTCCTACTTCCCATCACAATTTCTGAAATATTGCTACAGTATTCAGCTAATGAAAAACAGTGTGACAAAACATTAAGTATAAAAGTATTGTATATAAATTTATGGAATAAAAAACAAATGAGATAAATAGGAAAAGTAGGTTTTCAGGAGAGAAGTGTGTCTCTGTGAGTATGAGTACTCGTGTGTGATTGTGTAAATAAATAGATAAACAGAGACAAACTGAGAGGAGGCAGAGTGAGAGATAGAATTAACCTGAGAGTTCTAATTCTATTCTCAGAAACACAGATATATTTCACATTTTTGTCCCCTAAAGTTAAGTATGATCATGTGATTTTTGCTCTGATCCACAGATTAAAGGGAAGTTATTTATTTATTTATTTATTTATTTATTTATTTTGTGGTTTTTGGGTCACACCCAGCAGTGCTCAGGGGTTACTCCTGGCTCCATGCTCAGAAATTGCTCCTGGCAGGCACGAGGAAGTTATTTTAATTATTCTGGATTAGTTTAAGTCAGAGTGAATAGGCTAGTTCTGCTTTTTACTCTTTCAGAGTAACCAGAAACTCTCCCTATGAAGTTTGTTCAGCATCTTGGGGATGGAAGTGAATCTTTTTTTTTGGTTTTTGGGCCACACCCGGTGACGCTCAGGGGTTACTCCTGGCTATGCACTCAGAAGTCACTCCTGGCTTGGGGGACCATATGGGAACCGGGGGATCGAACCGTGGTCTGTCCTAGGCTAGCACTGGCAAGGCAAAGGCACCTTACCTCCAGCGCCACCGCCCGGCTCCCAGAAGTGAATCTTAAGCTGACTTGTGGTAGATATGTGATATGATCAAGATAAACTGGTTCTAAGTTTGACCACTGGAACTTTATTTACAAAAAAAAAATCCTGGTATATGTTTACAAGTAAATAAAATAGAGGGATAAAGTTGTTCTATGGAAATTTATGATATTATGGTATTAAAGTTTAAAAGCAGAAGTGAAGAAACCTAAGGAAGCCTGGGAAAAATGTCACCCATGTGAAAGGGATTGAACATTTGGTTAATGCTTGCTCTTGGAAGGCAGATCTTATCCAAGACAGTTTTATCTTTCTAGAAGGCAGTTGACAGAAAAAAAATATTGTTGGGACTAGAATGAAAGTACAGAAGGTAGTGTAATTGCCTTGCATGCAGTCAACCCAAGGTTTGATCCCCAATATCCAATATGGCCCCTCAATCCAGGTAAAACAACAATAAAAATAAAACAATCCATGAAATATTATTAGTGTATGTGTTTATTGCTGAGGGTTCTACTTATAAAAATCACAAATGGAAAAGAAAAGACAATTTAAGAAAATAATCAGTTTGTGAGTAATTATTTTCTTAAAAATCAGAACTCTATAATTTTTAATGGAAAAATAGTTCAAAACCTCCCCCTTTATTCCCATTAGTATTTAGGAGAAAGGCATGAAGTTAAAAATGGTAAAAAGAGCAGAAAATTATCTATGATCTTAATGTACTTAAAAGAGAGCATAAAGTAAGAAATTCAGAGACTTTTTTGAAGTTCAGAGATAAAATTCTCTCCACTCAAAATTGGTGATAAAAAGTCTACAACTAATAAGGCTCTTGCATTGTATGCCTCAGAACTGGGTTTGATCCATAGTATCTCATATGGTCACTAGACCCCCACCATAAGGTGTGGTGGGTCTAGTCCCTTAATGCCAATACAGGAAGAAGCCCTAACCCCAGTTATGTGTGTCAAAAAGAAACAAAACAAAAATTGTAATAGGTGTAAGTAAACGTTTATGCATGAGTAAAAATGTGCTACATTGTCTTATATAATCATAAGAATGAGAAGAAATTTCAGTATAATGATTCTTGTAGTTTCTGCAGATACCGAATAAAAATTACATAATTTAAAATAAAAAAAAAGTTTCTGAGAGATGGAGAGATAATACATATGTTAAAGTTCTTGCCTTCTACACAACTGACCACAGTTCAATTTGCTGTGCTGTATGATATAGTGCCCTAAGGACTGCAAGAAATGGTTCTTTATTTATTGCTATAATTTTTATTAATAATTTTTATTTTTACCAAAGTGGATTACAAATCTTTTACAGTAGTATTTCAGGTACATAGTGACATTGAATCAGGGGCATTCCCACCTCCAATGTTGTCCTCCCTCCACCCCTGTTCCCAGCATGCATCCCATATTACCCCTCCTTTGGCCCCCAGGCTGCTAGTGTAACTGGGTTCTTGAGCAGAGTCAGGCAAAAACCCTGAACACCACTGGGTGTGGCCCAAACACCCACCATTCACTAAAAAAAATTAAGTGAAAAAGTCTGTATAATATCAAGCAAAATAAGGGCAATAAACTCTACCAAATTGGCTTTTTCTTAATTGAGTTCTACTGATGTAAATGTCTATCTAATGATGTGACACTAGTGATTCCCTTCATTTAACAGTTGTTAATAAATAAGTCATTTTTCTCTCTAAAACTCAATAAACTTGTTTCCCACATAGAGAACTGATACAGAAAAAGCAAAGTTTTGATTACAAATTTGTGATCCTGTTTAAAAACAAGGTGCAGGGGCCTGAGCAGTGGCACAACAGTAGGGCATTTGCTTTGCACACAGCTGACCTAGTAAGTAGGGCAGTTTGATTCTCCAGGATCCCATATGGTTCTCCAAGCCAGGTATAACCCCTGGGTGTTACTAAACATGCCCCCCCAAAAAAGGTACAAATTTGTGATCCTGTATATATACATATATATATGTATATATATATTTTATATATATATATATATATAAATTTGTGATCCTGTATATAATATATATACATATATATGTATATATACAGGATCACAAATTTGTACCTTTTTATGGAAATATATATATATATATATATATATATATATATATATATGGAACTTCTGAACCAAAAAAAAAATCAACCTGATTTTAGGCATAAAATAGGACTAGGGTAGCTTTATAAACATTTCCTTCTTTCTGTTGAAATACTAATCTTTTATGTAATGATATTTTATGATAAAACATTTAGGAGTTAATAATGGTTAGATAAGATTAGGACTCTGAATTGCCCTATAATGATATAAGAAAAACTGATTTTTGTTTGTTTGTTTGTTTGTTTGTTTTTTGCTACATGAGGATATGGGAAGACAACCACCTGTATACTAGGAAGAGATTCTCATCATAGAACTAATCTGCTGGAACCTTCCCCAAGGATTTTGCTAGAAAGCTGTTCAAACTAAGATCCAGACTGGTCCATGTTTTAAATTCTTTAAGTTTTAAATTGAATAATGAAAAAGACTCTCCCATTTTTAGTTAGTTTCCCTTGAGAAGACATAGTAAAGCAGGAAACTAAGCTGACCTGAGATGGATATGGATATTCACTAACTAGATGAATATATATTTTGGGTTTAGCACTTCAATTTGTTGGAGTTTTTAAACTATAGGATAACCTAATTCATCCTGATATGAAAATATATTTAAATGTTCTTAAAATTGGAATAAAGAGATGGGCTTTTTCCACATATATACTTTTTATGCTTCTCTAAAAATGAATGTGCAATATTCATGCAATAAAATAAAACAATGATAAAAATGAATACCTTTTAGCTGGATGTCATGTAACTTAGAAATATCAGGAATATAAAATTTAAAAGAAACTAATTTTAGCTTTAAGGACCTAGGTGATAGTTAATAATATAAAAGGAAGAGGAAAGAAAGAAATAAAGAAAATCATGCCTTAGATTAAATAAAATTCTTTGTGACCATAGAAAAGTAGATAAGTCACTCACTTTGCATGTGTCCAACCCAAGTTTCACCTACTGTACCCCATATAGTCTACAAGGAGTAACCCATGAGTATAAATGCAGGAGTAAGACTGGAAAACTGCTGAGTATAGTCCCCAAACAAAAACAAACAAGATGGCAACAACAATAAAAAGCTTTTAATAAAAATAAAATAAGACCCCTGAAATTTTCACAACAACCAAAGTTATTCTCTATAGCTTCACTTGTCTTTTTGTTAATTAGTGAAATTTGGGTAATATTAATGATAAATAAATAATATAGCCCTTCTTACAAACAGATTTTTATTCTCAAGGTCTCATATTTTACTTATTAATTGCAACAAAAGATTCTAAGAAGTAGGATATTACTATTATTCATATTCTACAATGGAAAGAAATAGAAAAAAAAGAAACTAAATAAATTATTTAAGGCCATATAAATAAAAAGTGAAAGGTACAAACAGGCTATAGGGACTATAATCTTAATCATTGTCAGAGTTTTACTGCTTTGGTTTTTGGACCACACCCAACAATGCTCAAAGTTTACACCTGACTCTCCTCTCAGGATCACTCCTAAAGGGATTCTGAAAGTCAAATATTTGGCGCCATGAATTGAATGTGGTCATCTAGTCAGTTTGTACAAGGTAAGTACCTTCCTGCTGTACCATCACTTCATAACTATTTCTTCTGTTCTTCTGTTCCCTAGATTATTTTATTTAGTTCAATTAAGATAATATTCAACTGAGAAAACATTCTGTCATGTTAAAGGAAGGATAAAATTTATATAAGTATATCAATAGATGCAGAGAAAGAATTTGACAGGATCCAACACCCATTCATGATTAAAACTCTCAGCAAAATAGGTGTGAAAGGAACTCTCCTTAAGATAGCAACAGCTATCCATTAAAAGCCTCTGGTCAACATTTTGAATGACAAAAAACTGAAAGCATTTCCACTAAAGTCAGGCATAAGGCAAAAATGACTTTTTTCTCCACTCTTATTCAACAGAGTGTTAGAAGTCCTAGCAAAACTATTAAGGCAAGAAAAGGAATTCAAAAGAATTCAAGTTGAAAAAGAGAAAGTCATACTTTTATTTGAAGATGACATGATCATATACATAGATGGCCCTAAAGTGTTCACAAAAAAAAAAGCTCCCCAAAACAATAAACCAATACAGCAAAGTGGCTGACTACAAAGTCAATACAAAGAACATGGTTGCATTTTTTAATATGAATAATGAATGACTCAAAGGTAAAAGATCAAAAAGTCTATCCCAAGTAAAATAGTGCTAAAAACTATCAAGTACCTAGAAATTAATCTAACAAAGGAGGTGAGAAACATGTACAATGAAAACTTCAGAATGCTAAGAAATAAATTGAAGACATATGGAAATGGATACACATTCTATGCTAATGAATTAAAAGAATCAATTAATCAAAATGGCCACCTAATCTAAACAACTATAGTCAATGCAAGCCTTATCCAAGTTCAGTCAACCTTCTTCAAGGACTTAGAACTCGCATTGATACAGTTTATGTGGAACCATAAGAGACCTATGGTAGCCACGTCCATATTGAAAAAAAATAAACTGGGAGGTTTCTCATTACCTACTTGAAGCTCTACTACAAAGCCATAGTGATCAAAATATCATGGTGATGAACAAAAGACCAATTTTCAGACCAAAAGGTCAGAATAAACTATTCAGTGACAAATGTCCATGTACATGATCAGTTAATATATAACATAGGAGCTAAGAACCTAAAATTAAAGACCAATCGATATCTTGCACTTTACACAACATTCAATTTATAGTGGATTAAAGACCATAAGATTAGACTTAAATCCATAAAGTTCACTGAAGAAAACATAGGCAGAATACTCCAAGACTTAGACTTCAAACAAGTCTTTGATGAAAGAATGACAATTGCAAAAACTGAATAAATCAGTCTGAATAAATGATACTACATCAAACTAAAATATTTCTGCATGGAAAATAAATATGGGCTAAAATTAGAAAACTGAGAACTGAATGGGAGAA
Source organism: Crocidura indochinensis (assembly GCA_004027635.1). NCBI lineage: Eukaryota > Metazoa > Chordata > Mammalia > Eulipotyphla > Soricidae > Crocidura > Crocidura indochinensis. The sequence continues at coordinate 29,765 of PVKC010002832.1, forward strand.
AATGTTTGCACTCAACACATCAGATAAAATGTTGACCTCTAAGATATATAAAGTACTCACAATGATAAACTCCACAAAACCCAAAAACCTCATAAAATGGGGAGAGGAAATGAACAGACATTTATCTGAGGAAGATCAACAGATGACCAACAGACATATGAGAAAATGTTCATTATCACTTATCATTAATGAAATCAAAACCAAGACAACAATTAGGTATCATTTTACACCAGTGAGTATTGCGCATACTGGAAACAATCTTGGGATGTGGTGAGAAAGAAACTCTCATCTTCTACTAGTGGGATTGCTGCTTTGCTCAACCACTATAGGAAACAGTATAGAGAGTTCTCAGTAAATTCAAAAATGGGCTGCAATATGACCCAGCAGTCTCTTTCTTGGGTAATTATAACATTTTAACATTCATCCAAAAATGTGTACACACCACTATATTACATTGCAGAACTCAGTACAATAGAAAAGTGTTGGAATCAACCTAGATGACCAACACAGACAAGTGGATACCGAAGATATGGTATATATGTATACAATGGGATACTACGTAGCATTAAGAAATGATGCAAACGTGCAATTTGCTGCAACATAGATGGAAACAGAAGATATTTTGTTAAGTGAAGTAAGCCAGAAGAAGGATAAATACAGAATGATACCACATATGTGGTATTTAGAATAACTGCATGGAAAAATGCAATAGTCTAGTGGGAATTATTTCAAACATCCTTGGCACCAGAGTGTAATAAGGAGAAGGCAAAAATCTGGTGGAGGAAGAGAAACACGAATATAAAAGGATGGGGACAGGTGCATTATTTGTTATTTAAAAAAAAGACAAAACTAAATATCCAAGCCAAAAATAACAACAGTGGAATCAAGAGTCACAAACATTAATTTTGTAAACTTTAAATGGGCCTGTTGTACTTTCAGACTGAAGGTCGGGGTGGCATTCTGGGAACATTGGTAAAGGGAGGTAGACGTTGGTGGTAGGAATGGCCCTGATTCATTGTATGTCTGAAACCCAAATATTTTGTAAATTGTAATGGTTTTAATAAAATAATAAAAGAGAATATTTATTTTAAACTATTTTCTTTTTATTTACAATTGCTTGAGAAAATTAAAAAATCATACACATGCGAGAGGAAGAAAGAATACGAATTTAATAAAGTTAAAAAAATATGGAAAGCATTAGGTGTAGCAAATTATTGTATCTGAATCTCAACTGGAGGCAAATTGGACCATTGAATTTAAGCCAACAATCTGTGTGTTCAATGATGAACAAAAACAACAGAATGTAAGAACATCTTTGAAAAAGCAAGAAACATTTATTGTTGGTTATATCTCTAAACGAGTTGTTTTAAACTGGAAAATGGCAGAGAGTATATGAATTTGCATAACTCCTTCACTGAAACATTCTGAAACAAACCTATTCATTAAAAGGAAAGGATAAAATTGTGATGAAATTGAAGAATGATTACTTAGCAGATACTACTTAAAAGGATCCTTTACCATTTTGGGGTGCAATTTCTGAATGAAATGTTATAGCTACCAGATCTGCAATTGGCCCCTCCTTGTTAGTCTTTTATTACTGTTTATCCAACTCTCCATTCTTTTCATACAGACATCTGGTTCTCCCTGGTCCCCTAAATGAAACTTACTGGTATGGCATATATCTTTTGCATTTCAGTGATGTTGTCCCTTATTTATATAACTATCGTGTAGAGAATAAGCTCTATTAATTCTCCGTTTTGTTCAAGAGTGACTTTCTGCTATTCTGGATGAGATGTTTGTCACAGTGCAGTGGTATTTCCAGAAACATCTGCCACTATCAACTATATCACTCTCTAGATCATCATCTATCTATACTTTTACCTTTGAACCATTAATCTGTGGTTTAATATGATGCAGAATCTCTAGCAAATAATTCTTGGAGACCAAAAGTTCTATCTTGGGTGATTGTTTTACAGCAACAACAATGAGTATTATTAGTTTCATAATTATTATGATGGTTATTATCTTTATGCTTATAATTATGATAAATCAACTTAAAAACAAGCTTCAATAAAATATTTTGATCAAAATTAATACTTTTCCTTCCAATACCAAAAAAAATTAATGCTTGTTCACTTGTGAATGATAAATGCCTATAGATTGGGATTCAGACTTTCTGGATAACGTGTCCACTATGTCAGTTTTCTTTATAACAGGATCCAGTCATATCATGTAAGACAGATAAATGCCTGTGTGTTTTTATGTGGATAATAATATGCTGTAATTCGACACCATGAAAATACACATACCCAATGTTTCCTTCTACATTAGAATTTGAACAGGGGGAAGTGAACACTCTGGGCCAGCTGCTACCTTGTTTACTGGAAGATTTCATTGTACACTTTGATTTTGATGCCAAATATATGCTTAGTTTTGTCAGGATACAAATAAATCAACAACAGCTATTCTACTAAAAATCAGAATCATTTAAATTGTATCTGTTCTTCTCAGTCATCAGTTTTCTACTTGTAATCTTTCTAAAATTTGTCATTCAGTGAGGGTAACTTGTTCTTCAGAAGACAAAGCAGAAAATAAACTATTCATAGTTTCTGCCTTTTGGTAACAAATAACATGTTTTAGGTCATACTTATGATATATGATATAATGATCTGATAAATGTAAAAATATATTTAAGTTTAATTTATAGATTAAATTAATTTAATTATAGCATATAATAACACTAGGTCCAGCCCCAAGGTAGCATTTTAATATAGGTATGTGAATAAATATTCTGTAAATCTTATATTTTCAGATTTCTCTGTATTTGGCATGATAAAAAAATAACAAAAACATAATTTGATTTTTTCAAATTCTAGTAATGGAACTGAAAATTAATCAAGACTCCTAAATCAAAAATTCAGGTCCAGAGAGCTCACTAGTAAGTCTACCAAACTTTCAGACGGAACTTAATAGCTGAACTTCTCACATCTTTCCAGATACTTGAAGAAACAGACTTCTTCCTAGCAGCTTATATGAAAATAATATAATACTAGACATCAATAGTAGTTAGAAGCAATAAAAAAGAAAGAAATAGGGCAGTATCCCTACAGAACAGAAATGCAAAGACCTTCAAGATAAATCTTACTAAACTAAATTCAACAATCTATAAGAATGATTATACAACATGGCCAGATGTGATTCATTCAGTGTATTAAATATGCATAAATAGAGGCAAATTAATTTATGCAATAGACAACATACACTACAGGAAAGATAAAATTATATGATCAGACTAATATGTACAGTGAAAAATTTGACAAGATTTTATTTAGATCCATTAAAATATTGTTTAACATAGTAGGATGTAAATAGAACTAGAGAAGTAATATAGAGCATATGATGCTTGTTTTGCATGTGACTGACCTGAGTTAGATTCCTGACATACATAAGTTCCCCAAGCACTTCCAGGAGTGATTCCAGAGTGGAGAGCCAGAAGTAATCCCTGATCATCTCTGGATATTCCCCCAAAATAAATAAAAACCAAAAAGTAGAAATGAAAGAAACTACTTCAAAACTATAAAGGAAAATAGATAGCAAAGCCACAATAAAAGCTAACATTTTATTGAATGACAAAAACTGAAAGACTTCTCTCAAAGATCAGACATAAATAAGTCAAGTATATCTACTTCACCACTATAATTCAATAGAATATTGGAAGTCCTAGCTATAATCATTAATCAAAAAATATTAAAGTTGGAACTGGAGTTAATCTCCTGCAATTTGCAAATGACAATATAATTAAAAATCTCCACATAAACTGTTTAGAAACAACAAACTCTTATATAAAATTAGTGGGCTATAAAAGTAACACACAAAATGAGTTGCATTTCTAACTGAAAACAACAAACTAGGAAATAAAGACAATTTTAAGAGTTGTATTTGTAACTGTCTTCATAAAACATAAAAAAACTAGAAATTGACTTAACAAAACAGTTTGAAGACAATTAAAAGCTACAAATCACTATTTAAAGTAACAGTACAAGATACAATAAAATAGGTATATTCTTCACTCATGAATAGGAACATTAAACATTGTGAATAGGACAAAACTTTTGTAAAGATTTCATGCAATCTTTATCAAAATTCCTATGATCTTATTGAAGAAAATCAAACATCAATATATCAGTAGAATTTATGTGAAACCATCAAATATCAATAGAAAAAGCAATTATTAGAAAAATAAAGATGGAAGACATTGTATTTACCCTTAAACTGTGCTATACTGTATAGTTTTAAAAATCCTGTGGTACAGAATAAAAGCAAATTCTCAGACCACTGTAAAGTAATTATAACCCAAAGTAAATCTTTAATTTAGCTTACACCTAACTACAGTAAGTGAATAAAGAAAAGCTTTAAATATATCTAGAAAATTGTATAGCCACACAGGAAGTAAAAACAAGAAATTGGAGCCCTATCTCACATAACATTATAGTGAATCCATAATGTGCATCAAGGATCACGAGGAAAACTGTGCAGTAAATTGATTTCAAAAATGTCTTGAATGGGGCCGGAGCAGTGACTGCACGCGGTAGGGCTTGTGACTCTTGTGCCTTGCACTCCCTAACCCAGGACAGACCTAGGTTCAATCCCCAGCGACTCATATGGTCCCCCAAGCCTGTCTGAGCATATCTCCAGGAGTAACCCCTGAGCATCACCGGGTGTGACTCAAAAAGAAAGAAAGAAAAAAAGTCTTCAATGATTTGACTATGTTAGCAAACTAGAGCAAAACTAAACAATTAGATGACAACAAGCAAAAGATTCTTTGCTTAGAAATTCAGTTTAAGAGCCAGACCGATAGCAAAGCAGTCGAATGTTTGCCTTGCATGTGGCTGACCAGGAAGGATGTGGGTTCAATCCCTGGCATCACATATGGTTCCCTCCCACTCCAGGAACAATTTCTGAGTGCAGAGCCAAGAGTAATCCCGGAGTACCACCACATCTGGCCTCAAAAACAAAAAATATTTATCTCAAAAATTTTTAAAGAGCTCTATTAAATAGGACCAATAAAACTTAACAAGTGATAATGTAAGTTCAGTAAGTTAATATTGAAGTTTCATAATAAAAAAAATCCTACATTGAGGCTTGAGAGATAGCATGGAGGTGGGGCATTTGCCTTGCATACAGGACAGTGGTTCGAGTCCCATCATCCCATATGATCCCCTGAGCTTGCCAGGGACAATTTCTGAGAGTAGAACCAGGAGTAACCCCTGAGTACTGCAGGGTGTGACCCAAAAAAACAAAATATAAAAAATGTCTACATCAAGAGATGGCTAAATATTAAAAGACAACTCTAAAGAAAAATATAGTAGAAGTTTCTAGGTAAGCGAAACATAATAACAAACACAACTCTATCAGAATTATTTTAATCTTCAACTGAGGCTCTAGGCTAAAATAAAGTTGAAATATATAATCTAACTACTGACATAAAATGGGGCCTGGAAATAGTGCAATTAAGGCACTTGTCTTACATATGACCCACTGTCCCCAAAACACTGAGTCTCACCAGTAGCAATATCTAATCACACACCCAGGAGTAATCCTTGAGCACTGCTGAGTGTGATATATGCACAGTGTAATACGCATCAGTTATGAGAAAAGATGAAAATTACAGTTTTTTGCTACTTGGTTTAATTGGAGGAAGTGTTGCTAAGTGAAATTAGTCAGAAAGAAAAAAGAGAAATGCCTAATGATCTCATATCATGTTAAAGAAATAAAGGAATTAGAAAATCCCCAAATGAAAAACAAAAATAACAAAAAAAATGAGATAGGCTTTATAGAACTGTGGTTTGAGGGTACTAAAATGTGTGAATCTAGAGAAAGCATACAAATACTGGTGGAGTTACTGGTGATAGATATGATATGATAGTTCTGAAAATTCCAAACAATTACATCACATCATTTTACTCTTGTAAAACATAAATAGGTAAATAAAAGTTAAATTTTAATAAATAAACAATGGTGTATATACTTACTCGAATACTATTTTGACACTAAAAAAGATAGGTCAATGCTTCAAATACAGGAGCCCCTGGTTTGATTCCTGGCACAAAATGGCACCTGATTACTCACAGGAATTATTCTGATCACTACAATAATACTAGCCACAAAGCAATTTTGGGTAAATTCACAACCACAAAACCAAAAAAGATTAAAACTTGTTTGGGAAGAGTAAATCGGTCTTACAGTGATAATGCTGAATAAACCAAGAAAAGTAAAAAATACCAAATGATTTACTTTATATATGGAATGTAAATAACTTAAGCAAATAGACTGGCAAAAATAACTAAGACTCTGGGAAAATAATTGTGGTTACAACAGGAAATATGGTAGAATGTGGAGAAGATTTTTAATTGTGAAATCATACTGAAACTTTGGCTGTAGGCATAAAAATACCCACATAAGAGATATGAAACAAAATGCTTGAAGTTCCATAATATTATAAATCAATGAATAATCTATTAACTTTTCTTAAAAGATTGGTATTTGGGAGTGCCGAAGCGATAGCGCAGCACAGCAGTAGGGCATTTGCCTTGTATGTGGCAGATCCAGGATGGACCTGGTTCGATTTGGCATCCCATATGGACCGCCGAGCCAGAAGAAATTTCTGAGCGCATAGCCAGGAGTAGCCCCTGTAACTGAGTAACCAAATGTGGCCCAAAAAACAAGAACAAAAACAAAACAAACAAAAAGGATTGGTATTTTTCATTAAAACAAACCTATACTATAATATTAAAATAATTTTCTAATTGTATTATTTGCTAACATATAATTTTCATACCCCACCCATTTGCTATTAATTTATTATCATCTGATTATATATATCAAAGCATAAATATTCTCCAAAGTTACAAATGTGGCTGACTAGAGTTGATAATACAGCAGGTAAGGCCATGCCTTGCATATAGCCAACCTGTGTTTAATCCCTAGCATTCAATCTGATTTTCAAATTCCATCAGGAATGGTTCAATTCAAGAACAAAACTAGAAAAAGGCCCTTAATACTGTTGAGTGTAGCCTCAAACCCCCCAAAAAACAACTATAGATGTGATTTCTTTCTTGAGAGATAAAGTGAAGCACACAAATTGTAAGCAGGAGGCCAAGTTCAATTCTGGCACTGTATTGCTCCCCAAATACTCTCAGAAGCAATACTGACTATCAAGATGAGCACCATTGAGTATTGATCACACCCCAAAGTGATTCCTTTATAAATAAACTCACCAACAATTCCATGCATGTATAATAATATATAAATACTTGATAACTAGAAAGAAGCATTTGGGTCAACTGTTGTTGACAAGTATTAAGAAGGCATTCAATTTCTTAATTTCAATTAAGAAAACATTCAATGCCTGCTGATAGAATTGAATTATGGAATCTTATAAGTCATGGATCCTTCTTTGATAGTTATAATCAAGAAGATCAGTTTTAAGTTATCATTGGCATAAGAAAAATGTAGAATATTAGTAAGAGAGATATCCACCATTTGTCTCACAGATTAGCAATGTATGTTTTATAAAAATATTGACATTGTACTTTATAATTTTAAATCTTTTGTAAAAAACAATATTTTGGAAATTTTATCTTTCAATCTATAAAAGTTAAAGTACATATAAATTGAAGTTTCTTGTGAACCATTGTTCTAAGTTACATGCCTCTAAAAGCTTCAGATCCAAGTTGTGCTGCCTCCTATGTTTAGTTTTACATTGAGAGTATTTCCATGGTTTGATTTGCCACTAAAGTTGTAAGGTTAATGGCATTGAGTAAATGAGATGAGAGGAATTTCATCTGACTGAATGATAATAAAAATGAATTACTACTTCATCTAATACTTTGTTAGAATAAAAATTTTTCTCTATAGCAAGTATTTTAAAAGAAGAAAGAAACTTGGCTGCGAATCTCAGATATGGAACTATGAAGGATAACGATTTATATGTTTAACTTTACTTAAAGATGCAACATCAACATATCACCATGTATTCTAAATAAATGCTGCCATGATGATGAAGTGACACTAAATGGTTTCCTCTAAAAATGACAGTCTATTATTTGCAGTTTGCTACAAAAATGCCACTGGCTACTCTATTGAGTGCACTGACATGACCCTGAGAGACCTAAACTAAGAAATTTCAAAATGTCTTTATAGGGAGAAAAGGTAGAATTATGAAATAAAATTCAATGTTTGTATTTTTACTCACTCTTTAAAATTCTCTGAATCTCTTCACTCCAATGTATTTGCATGAAATAAATATTCATAGGAAGCTTCTCTTCTGGGTAGACTTCTTCTCTCCTATGGGTGGTACATAAATTACTCCAGAAGGAATTGAAATAGGATGTGAAAATATAAAACAGATGCCTAACCAAGCAGAAAAAAAGCTATGAAAAGAGTTTGACTGGCAGACCTAGCGGGTGCTTCTGTAATCACAGATGATGAAAAGAGCCTATCAAAATATAGCCTGGTAAACATGGCCACGATACATAGCAAACACCTTTGGGCTTCTTCAGCTATTTTGTGCTTTTTGTAATTTAGATTCCTTTGTTTTCCTCACTTCTCTATGAATTTCTTCTTATTTTCAGCTCTACATGATCATGGATTTAAAAAGTGCATACCACACACTATAATATCTCCTGTGTAATGACAGGTAGGGTACAATTGATTCTATTTAGGGTTATATATTATTTCTAAATATTAAAACCTTGACAGCCTATTTATTTACTTTTATGACATATTATAACAACAAAAGTAATAAAGTAATAATTTAATAAAAGTTCTTCAGGAAGATGAGAAATAATATTGGTAGACTTTTTGCATGTATATAAAAAGAGAAACAGAAAATTAATAAATACAACATAAAATGTTTAGCTTCTTTTATTAATCAGACATCACTTTTCAAAAAACTGACATATTTTATCAGCATAGCTATGAATAAGTGGAATAGATCACAGATAAATATGACAAACAGCCCAAAAAAGGAATCAGAAATACTATGCTGCAAGTTACTCACTACCAATGAAGTACTATTATATTATTTGAGAACAAAATTGAGGGCTTAGGGACAGCTCAACAAGCTGGATGCTTTGCATATGGAAGATTCTCAAATACCTCCAGGAGAAACTTCCAGGAACAATAAGAGTTCCAAATCACATCTAGATGTATGCACCCCCAAAAAATATATAAACCAAAACAGTAAAACTGAATTCATTGTAAGTATATATTGCAAATTTTTATTTTGCAGGTGTCTATTTTGAGGGCAGCCTAGAAGTCAATAAATAATTATGCTTAATATAAAGGAAGAGATTATATTGGACAAAATCTCTAATTAAAAAGAGTGAAGATAAAAGAAAAAGGAATGCAAATTTAAAAAAGAACAAGTGAGCTAAATTAAAACAAAAACTAGAAAAGTTGTCAACTGGTATATTCTGAGCCCAATGTATTATGTATTGGGAAGAATCACAAAAAACTCCCCTAGATGTTGCCATAAATTTGACATTCTGTATGTCAAACTCCCAACCAATTTACCCATGCACTTTCCCCATATGTATTCTATTAAGTTATAACTCTTGCAAGTGTCTTAGGTGGTCCTTAGTGCAGGAGTGGAGGCAGATTTCTATGTCATTTGTTCAGTGAAGGCAACTTGCCTAGCTACACGGTCACATGAAGAAAAATGGTGTATCTCCTTTTTATATTTGGGAATTAAAAATCAAAAATAAGTTTCATAGATGATCAAATATGGTTAATTTTTAAATACCATTTCTTCACAAAAGTACTGCTTGATTTAAACAGTTTAGTATAAGGTTAAAATATCCCATTACTTGCTTTATCTCTCTAGTCCTTTTCAATGAAGATTGTCTTGCTCCTCAGGACTCTTACAATTATTTCAAATAAAAGTGACTCATATGTCTTATCAATATTCCTTGATACTATATATTTCCATTCATTGATACACATTAATTTTATGAAAAATTATTATGATACTATGATTTGCAAAATCATTCCTAATAGAGTTTCAGGCATGCAACACTTTTTTTTTACTTTGATCATAGTGGCTTACATATCTTTCACATTAGTATTTTAAGTACATATCAACATTGAATCAGGGAAATACCCACCACCAAATTTGTCCTCCCCCTTCCCCGTTCAATATGCAACCCATATCCCCCACCATCACCCCTCCCCCCCGGCTGCTAGAGTAAGTGGTCCCCTCTTTGTCTAGCTTACTATCAGAGATCATACATCTGTTTGGTCCTGGTGCTCTCCCTTGTTTCTCCTTCTACTTGAGAGGCTAAGCTAGATAAATTGAGTTATGTGGTCTTGTTTGAGGGAAAGAAAAGCAATAGAATGGGGTAAAGATTAAGAAAAAAATCAAAAAAATAAAAATATGCTGAAAATGGGCGGGGTCCTAGTGGCTATGACCTCCGTTTGAGAGAGGACATGAAAAAGATAATTGAAACACCAATACAATACAAAACTAAATGTCAAATTAAATATCCAGTAAGCCCTACAGCAATAAAGAGAAGCACCACAAATTAGTCTTGGTTCTGAATTCAAATCATGCCAGAGTGCAAAAAGAAAAAAATAAGATAAAATAATATAAAATAAAAAAGGAGACATCAACTTCAATATCTACACCAAAATAAGGACGTCAAAAAATCAATCAATCAATCAACATATATGTGGAAAAATGATTATTTTGTGCTTTTTTTCTTTTTTTTCCCCCTGCATAGGCACAGTAGCTATTGGGGATATTATAGAGGCAATTCCCTTGGCCTAGGAGATACAGGGTTTCTCCATCCCTGAAGTATACTGTCATGGACTAACTATAGACTCCTTGCATGATCATGTACTCTCCCCTCGGTGCTTTTGTGGTGTATGGAAAACTTCTGCTTCGTCATGGATGGTAAAATCAGACCTCTGTATCTAGAGATCTTGGTGACTGTTCAGCTTAAGAAATGGAGCTTATGATGAATGCTTTCTTAGTGGTTCTAGCAGTTCTGCTCCTTCAGTGTCGTTTTGATTCATCTTCTGTAGTTGGTGTTCTTGGTCATTATGTTGCTCTTAGGATGGAGCCTGGAACAAAGTCTTTCCTTATGCTTCTGGAAGACCTGTTCATTTGCGGTTGTCTCAGTCAGACCTCTGGAATTGGAGATCTTGATTGTTGAACAGATTGTAAACCAAAAGCTCCTTTGTTTTTCCTTTTTTTTTTCTTTTAAGAAACTCTGTTTTCTTTAGATATGTCTGAGCATATATATTTTTAGTTTTTGTCATGGGTCTGTTTTCTTCTCTCTCCAACCCCAAATCCACCAGCAATATAATGTAGCACCACTTCTTCCTGCAAAGGCATATTAAAAATAGGGGAATTTTACATGTAAAAACAAGCTCTTATCTACTAGGGATAAGAACTTATATTTTTTTTACAACACAGGGACATCTCCCACCCTGAATGTATGTCATGTGGAACCAACCTAGACTCTGGAAAAATAGGCACCAACCATCCAGCCTTGACTCCTGGATCCCAGACATAGAAATGACAGAGTTCTCCATAACAGCTCCAGAAACCAAGTCCCCTCCAGGGCATTCATAATGCTGCTCTACACCAACATACTCCAGTTCTAAATTGATAAACTGACAATGAGGAAATGGGAGCAACTAGATCTAAGAGCAAGTTATCCTTCCTCACCAGCCAACGATAAGACAAAATCAGAAGACATGTCATATGAAGGGGTCCGGGAGATAGCATGGAGGTAAGGC
>PVKC010002833.1:9135-41559 GCA_004027635.1 Crocidura indochinensis
CCTGGGTTTGGAAACATAAAAATGACTAGCACAAGATCAAACAGTTGTATGAACATTGAGTAGAAATAAAAAATGATCAGACTTAAACACCAAATATAAAGCCAATTACAACAGAATCGAAACCTAATCTACAACAAGCTAGACACAGAGGGGACCACTTATACTAGCAGTCCTGGGGTCAAATGAGGGGGATATGGAATGAATGCTGGGAACAGGGATGGAGGGAGGACAACACTGGGGATAGGAATGCCCCAGATTCAATGTCACTATGTATCTAAAATATTACTGTGAAAGATTTGTAATCCACTTTGGTCAAAATAAAAATTATTTAATTAAAAAAATGATTAGTAACGTGCTTCTTGGAGAGCAATACAGATACACACTACAGATCAAAGACTGAATTACTCCCGGTTATTCATAAGTCATTGCCCTTAATTCTGAAAGGAAAAAGTAATCTAGTGAGTATATATGCCAATAGGAAACTTGGAGGAAGTAGCATTTGGATATTAGTTTCATTAAAAAAAAAACAGTTCTCAGATCTTACATGTAGATCTGTATTTGCCACAAGCCCATCTCCAATTAAGTTGTTACTCATTATAACTTACGATCTGTCCAGCATTTTTACTTTTTACTTTTTAGTCTCTAGAAGCCTGCAGGAACATGGTATTTTCTCTAGTTTTCGCTACCAAACCAATACTATCATGAGCTTCCTTGATAAGATTCCTTCTGGAACTAATAAGAAGGTTTTTGGGTTGATTCTTCAGATGTACAACTGCTGGGTTGTTGAGTATAGTTAAACATTTATTTGGATTAAATATTATGAGCACTGCTACAGCTCTCAGGGGAAGCTGTTCCACCGATTCTACCAACTCTTGGATTTCTCCTCCTCTATATTCCTTTTCAGGCCAGTTTGACTAGCACAAAACTATATCTTATTGTTGATTAATTTGCCTTTCCCTGACTATAAGCAGCATTCCATACATGCTTGTTAGCCTTTCTGATGGTTTAAATATCTTTCTTCCAATTTGACCTATTTGTAGATTTTATCTATGACACCCTTTATTGAGAAAAAGGCAAGTTATGAAGTAATCTAATTAATCATGTATTTCCTAATGATGTCTAAGGTATTTTAGGGAGGAACATTAAAAATATTCTTCTCAAATATCAAATATTTTCTGTTACATAGTATTGGTATAACATTATACTAATTTATTTGATTTATAGATTTATTTTTATAGATTTAAATTTATAGATTTATTTTTTAATTGGGTTTTGAATCTATATTATTTGTTTTCTTTTTTTAGGTGTGGTTTTTGGGTCACACCCGGCAGTGCTCAGGGGTTACTCCTGGCTCCATGCTCAGAAATTGCTCCTGGCAGGCATGGGGGACCATATGGGGCACCGGGACCTTTTGCATGAAAGGCAAACGCCTTACCTCCATGCTATCTCCCGGGCCCCTATATTATTTATTTTACTATAGAAAAAGGGATTCAGTTGTATTTTTGGATATATTGCAAGCCTGTTTTCTGAATACCATTCACTAAGTTATCCCCCTTTCTACTCTAGTTTGAAGAAGTGCCTTTGCTATTTTACATAGTTATCTCTCTGAGCTCCCTGGTTTTAAATGATTTTATAATTATTTTTAGTATTTCTAATAGATGATAAAGTCTATACTTTATAGAATTCTTTTGCTAAGATAAGAGGATTTTTGTTTTTATTTTGAGACCACACCAGTGGTGCTCAGGGATTACTTGTGGCTCTGCACTCAAAAAAATCACTTCTGGGACCCGGGAGATAGCATGGAGGTAAGGCATTTGCCTTTCATGCAAAAGGTCATCGGTTCGAATCCTGGTGCCCCATATGGTCTCCTGTGCCTGCCAGGAGCAATTTCTGAGCATGGAGCCAGGAGTAACCCCTGAGCACTGCCGGGTGTGACCCAAAAACCAAAAAAAAAAAAAAAATCACTTCTGGAAAGATTGGAGAACTATATAGGATGCTGGGAATTGAACCCAGGTCAGCTGTGTGCAAGGTAAATGCCCTACCTGTTGTGCTATCACTCTGACTCCAATTTTTTTTTTCTTCAGAGATTTAAATTAAATTTTTATTTGGTTTGTTCTATATAGGGAAATGAGAAATGAACCGTATTATTTATATTAAGTTCTCACATTCATGACCATAAAATTACTCATTTTTAGTCCTCTTCTAGAAATCTTGCGTATTCTTGGTTGAGTTATATACTTTTTTGTTTGTGGAGGACAACATCATTTTCAAGGTCACATCTTCTATTTTATGAATGATGAAATGGGCATTTAGTACTGCAAAGTAACCTTGAATTAAGAAAATACATCGAATTCTTCATAGTTCTAACAGTCTGCACTTCAGTTAATTTTCTTAAGGAATCATTATGACTTGCATTTGAATTCCCTCTCTCGTCTTCCAATCCTTAGATTTATTTCTGCTTTCCTGTAAAATTTACCAGCATATCTAATACTGGGTTAGTTATTCTTGTCTTATTTCTTGCCTTTATAGCAATACATCTAACATTACATCTTTAACCACAATGTAGTCTAGGTTTCTACGTTTAACATTTAATAAGCTCTTAGAGATTTTCTGATAATATCTCAGTTTTCTCAGATTATTTTAAAAGTAAGATAATAGGGGCCAGAGAGAAAGCACATGGTCAACCGAGGACGGAAGGTGGTTCGATTTCCCGAATCCCATATGGTTCCCCAAGCCTGCCAGGAACAATTTCTTAGCACAGAGCCAGGAGTGACCCTGAGTGCCGATGGGTGTGACCCAAAATCAAACCAAAACAAAACATAAAAGTAAGATAATTAAATGTTGAGTCATCCTTGTTGTGTTTTTTTTTTATCTAGACTACTCTAGGCTCATAAATTTCCTTCTTCAGTTATGTGTAGCAACATATATATGTGTATATATAGATTCTAAATGGAAAATAGGAATCCTTTCCAGTAGGGTCTGCTTAGGGTGTCTAGAACAGATTCCTCCTATTCAAATGCAATATAGTTGCATGGTGTCTTGTATGGCGGGTGGAGGCCATCATTCTGTATAAACTGAAAGGGTTCTGATGAATGATAATTTGTGAGTGGAAGCAATGAGAATCATAAATGATCTCATGATGAGCTCAGGATTTTTTTAGGAGCACAAGGTTAGCAGTTCAGCTAACTACAGAGGGAAAAGTTGTAGTTGTTCAGTTGTACCTGGCAAAGGCAGAACTATGAAGGTTCTCTTTATGCTTCCCTCAATTGATCTTTGCATAGATGCTCCCTGACTCTCAGCCTAGTCTCCATTTTCTAAGGAATTTAACTTGGAAGATCAGCAGTTGTACAATTTTCAGCTATAACTTACTTTCTCATTCCTCTTGCTAGTGTTAAATACCAAGAATCTTTTTCTCAGGGACCAGGAAAAAAAAACCTTTGAAAGGTGCCGTAGCTCCCCATGTCTGCGTGAGGTTAGAGATAGAACTAAAGTGGATGCCTGGTTCAAGTTGCACAACTATCTGTTGTTTTAAAGATGTGGAGAATTTTGCTTGCAAGCACAGGTGACTGCAAGTATCCCATAAAAAATAACTACTTTATGAATTTTCCTAAGCCCTGCCCAACTTCTTAAAATTAGAATAGAATATTTTATCTTTTGTAATGTTTTTCTAGAAATTCTACACCTAACTCTAAGTCTACCACTTTTCAATGACTTATTTATATGTCTGTCTCCTTGAAGGCAAGGACTATATTTTACTTAGCTCCATATTTCAAATATCCACTATCTGGCCTGGCACATAAAAGCTTCTCAATAAATATAGTTGTTTAATAAATGCATTTTCAACCTGAAAAGCAATAAGACTTGAGGTAGAATTAAAACCTCAAATATATGAGGTACACTAAAGTGAAACTGTCTTATTAGGTATATGAAAACCCCAGGATTTCATCACTGGGTTTATATCAAAGTCCTTTCCTGGTACCATTGTTCTTTTCAGGACAAGGTGACACGTGCAGTTTAGCTTATATGTGACATTAAGAACCTGCTATACAATATCCTCTATGGCACCATAGAAAATGCTCTTCCTAAGCAGTTCATTGAGGGCTGAAAATGTTCTGAGTGTTCCTTCAGTAATGTAAAAGCAGTAAAAAACCTGAAGTTTGGATTGGGTCACTATTAATATGATTCAGAAGTTTGGGTTGGGTTTTGCTTGCTCACCATCATGAGGTTTTTTTCTATCAAGCTGTGGGCATGGCAGCTCCCATATATTCATTCCCTGATAAGCCAAAGAACTGCCTAGTATTGAGAAATCCACCAGAAAGACCAGGGTTTAGATGGTTAAACTTCTCACTCTGCTGGAGATGTTGCTCCTTGGAATGACTACCAAGAATGCCTGAAACCTAAGTGGCAGGAATGCCTACATTTCTCTTGGAATGCCTTTGGTTTCAGAAAGGCTCCCTGAGACTTGAGCTCCCTAAAGTCTTTTTAAAGTATGTTATATTGCTATGCCCAACCCTATGCTGTCTCCCCCTGTAAAGTCTTTTCCATGACACTCTGTGGAGTAGAGTCTACTCTTCGGACAGTCTACAGCTAAAGAGGGCATATTGGTTTGACAAGAGTGACCTGATTACATCCTCCAAGGAAGTTTCCCTTTGCTCTTTCCTCCCTGTACCTCTGGCCTTCTGGGGAATCCTGCCCCAAATTCCTGTTTCCCTTAACCTCTTTTGAGGTGTTAATCCCACCTAATTGATCAGACCTGTCCACATCTGAGATGGGTGGGCTGTTTTAAATAATAAAGAAAAAGTGCTGGCTAGTGAAGCAGCAGAGAGCTCCAGAGAGAAAGACTTGAGTTAGGCAGAGAGACTCATGGCAAAGAAAGGTCATGGAATAAAGTGAGTTGACTGATGAAACTTAAACTGATTGCTTGTGAATTATTTCTCTACTACTACTGTTCATCAGACCCATCGGCATAAGGGGTTAGAAACATGGTGCCTTGGGTGGCCTCACCCAACACGTGGACTTTTCTTTTCTTTTTTTGTTTGTTTTTTGGGTCACACCCGGAAGCACTCAGGGGTTACTCCTGGCTCTATGTTCAAAAATCACTCCTGGCAGGCTCGGAGAACCATATGGGATACTGGGATTTGAACCACCATCTTTCTGCATGCAAGGAAAATGCCTTACCTCCATGCTATCTCTCCGGCCCCCCAACAAGTGGACTTTATGCTTTATATTTAGGTAAGGAGATTGAAGGCTTCTTTTGGTCAATGTCAATCTTGCAAGGCAATAAATACCTGGGATTTCCTAATCACCTTGTCTCAGTTCCTGTGCATGGGGCCCACATTATCATCTCTCCCAACAACTAGCTTTGTCAGCAGGAGATGAAGGCAGTCCAGAAGGGGTGGAAAGGGGTTTGGGGAAAGCAGTTTTGGTAGTTTTTTGTACTTAAATATTATATCTATCGAAGTCCTTAATAGTTCTTTGGACTTTAAATTTTATTTATTTTTATTGTGTCTTAAACTTTATATATTTTATTGCTCTTTAAGATTATCTAGGCTTCTGGCATATAGTCCCTGAAGTTTCTTGTTTAGATGAACTTTAAGGAGAAGGGTGCAAATGTAAAAACTTAGGAAAACATGCAACCTATAGATGGAAAACAAGTATATTGATGTTGAGATCATACTTACCCTTGGTCCTTAAGCCTCTAAACACAAAATACTCATCACCAAGAGTGATGAAGTTAACATAAACACTCTGAAGGTCTGAACAAATTTTCTCCCAGTTCCCAGTCACTAGCACAATCATGCATACCTAATCCCAAGAACAGTATTGAAAGAACCCTAAAACTATTGAGCAAAGCCAGGTCTTGTGGGGGTACTGAAGATGATGGCAATTGTGAAAGGCATATCCTGATGAGTGGCTCTTGTGTTCATGTCGACATAGCTTCCCTTTCTAGTCATTCCCCAAGAGCATCCTGATTTTTCTTATAAGGTAGCCACATTTCCTTAAAACTTGTGGCATTGATTAAATTGTCTAGTCTTCTCCTTGAGACAGGGCCTCAAGCTGTCTAGGGGTCTGCCATGGTTGATTACAGAATTCTTTAAGATTCAGTGGGCAAAAATAGAAATAGAGGATACTTTTTATCATAATCAAAGTTGTCATCAAAAAAGGGGGACTTTTTCCTAGGCTTTTTGCCAGGGACCCTGTGATTTTTATCTTGCCCAACTAAATGGAACTGCTTCCAGGGGTTCCCAAATTCTTGAGAAATAATCCTTAGCCGGGCCAGATGCAATTGGTATCATTCCAATATGTTGACAATTTGTGTTTCATGAGGATACTGAAAAAAATAAAAGGATACATATATATATATATTGTTTTGTTTGTTTTTGGGTCACACCTGGCAGCACTCAGGGATAACTCCTGGCTCTATGCTCAGAAATCGCTCCAGGCAGGCTCGGGGGATCATATGGGATGCCAGAATTCGAACCACACCATCCTTCCTCATGCAAGACAAACACCTACCTCCATGCTATCTCTCTGGCCCCCAAGTAAAAGGATTTTTATAGGATGTCCTCCCCACTTTTATTCATTATAGATTTAGCTTTATTTATTGTGTAAAGGGGAATGATTTTATTTTTTGTTTTGTTTTTTGGTTTCAGTTTTGGTTTTTGGGTCACACCCGGCAGTGCTCAGGGATTACTCCTGACTCTATGCTCAGAAATCACTCCTGGGGGGCCAGGGGGTAGCGCTGGAGGTAAGGTGCCTGCTTTGCCTGCGCTAACCTAGGACGGACTGCAGTTCGATCCCCCGGTTCCCCATATGGTCCCCCGTGCCTGCCAGGAGCGACTTCTGAGTGAATAGCCAGGAGTAACCCCTGAGCGTCACTGGGTGTGGCCCCCCCCCCCAAAAAAAGAAATCACTCCTGGCAGGCTGGGGGACCATATGGGATGCCGGGATTCAAACCAATGACCTTCTGCATGAAAGGCAAACGCCTTACCTCCATGCTATCTCTTTGGCCCCGGGGTATGATTTTCACATGCTTTCAATCTCCATTTTTAACTGTTAACCAAGACAAAACATGACAGTTGTTTGTACTATCCAGATATGAGTCTCGAAGGTGCCTGCATTTTTGTGATCCTGAAGATCATTTTAAATAATAACTGAAAAATAACTCAATCAATAATGAATCTGTAACATGAAACTCATTATTTCATAACTCTGGTGAGTCCAGAACATTCCAGTATGTTTCCTCGAGTGCCATGGTCTCTTAAAGAATCAAACCCACCCTTTATTTTCTATAATGTCCCCTAAGATTCATGAAAAACAAGAACACTTAATGTCATGTTTTCATACCTAAGATTAGAAAAACCATAGCTTACAAAGCAAAGGTTGGAATGTGTCACTTGGGTTGATGAGCAGGAAGCTAATGCTGATATAATGTTTTGCTACCCAGGAGTTATGTTTTCATCCTTTACTTGCCTCATCCTACCCAGCATGAACTTCTTTTCTTTAGCAATATCATGAAATAGGGACTTCATCAAGACATAGGGAAGCAAACGCTGGTAGGCACTAAATTAGCTGGTGACTTTCAAAAGGTTTCACCTATCTCTATCATCCTATTATCATTATATCTTCCCTCAGCCTTGAGTCTCCTCCACCCCTTCCTATATTTACCTTGTTAACAAAGCCAGCTTCTATCTACAGGGCCCAGGTAGGAGTAATAATCTGTACTGTTCATGCCTGAGAAAAACATCTTTGAGTCCCTTTCTGAGCAGTTTGGAAGGTAAAGTCAAGAGACATAGACATGCAAACCTCTAGAATGGGCATTTGAGAACTCTGATGGAAAGGGCCTCTTCTCTCAGGGAGAGAAATTTGATTACTCTGGAGGACTGGCAGCTGAAGAAAAGGAGAATGGTGGAAACTGACCACATGCACCAAATATATATAAAGGAAAATACAGCAAAAGTAGTACTGGTCCCTTTAGAAATAGTCATACAAGGGGCCCGGGAGATAGCATGGAGGTAAGGCGTTTGCCTTTCATGCAAAAGGTCATCGGTTCGAATCCTGGTGCCCCATATGGTCCCCCGTGCCTGCCAGGAGCAGTTTCTGAGCATGGAGCCAGGAGTAACCCTGAGCACTGCCGGGTGTGACCCAAAAACTAAAAAAAAAGAAATAGTCATACAAATGTTCTGGGAACTGTCTCAGTATTTACATAGCAGGTTTCTAGAGAAGAATAGCCAATTATCATCCTGGCCCTGTCTACTTCTCAGAGATACTGAGGGATTGGGAGAATTATTTTAAAAAGAATTCTGTCTGGTGCTGAAGAGATAGTATGGGGATGACAGCTCTTGCCTTGTACATGGCCATCCTTAATTCCATCTCTGGAACTGCAAATGATTCCCTGAGCACCGCTAAGAAAGATCTATGAGCATAGAATCAGAAGCAAGCCTGACTAACAATTTCTAGGTGTGAACTCCAAACCAAGTCTGTATAAAGGATTCCATACTTTTGATTTATAAGGACTATAACTATATTGGTCATGGGAATGTTGCACTGGTGAAGGATTTTATATATATATTAAAAAATCAAAAAGAAAAGATAAGGACTCCCAATTCTTATCACAGCTGTGTTTTTTACACTGACTGTATAAAAAGAGAAGGTACAGTAAATGCACCCCATATACACCTTAATACAGGCCCTTTCCCTGGTCTGTATTGTGAATTGGGGGACAAAAGAAAAAAATAATGACTATAACAAATGAAAACAAAGCAATGAAACCTCATGCAAAAAATGTAGTAGTTTTATTGGTTAAATCATTAAATCTGGTGGGAAATTCAAAATTATTTTTTCAGTCATTCTACAAAGATTAAACAAGATTTTAATATACTATTTGAATTCATTTAGCAAACAAAATGATGAATATGTGATATGCAAATAGACTGATCAACTAGTGGCTAGAAGTTTTATGATAAATATCTCAGTTCTGCTTTTTGTTTTTGTTTTATTTTCTATTTCTTTAAAACAAAGTGTGCAGTGAAGGGCAGAGGGCATGGAGTCTAGGACAAGAGGCAGGGGAGTCAGTTACAAGAGCAGAGAGTTCCACTCAAGGTATGAAATCCTCCTCTAACCTCCTTCCCGTGCACAGAGAATATTGTCTCAGGGCAGCCTAAGCCATATTCTGTTTTTATCATTTTATTGGAATGTGGGAGGGATCCCAAAGTGCTTACATCCTCACTCTCCCATCCACCCCCATGTTGTTCTCCAGCATCCTGAAGAAGGATGTGGGCAGCTATATTGCTTACAGGAACTCGGGTTCACACATATTGTCCCACTGACTTTCAGTCACATGCAGGAGTTTGCTTTTACTAGATGAGATTTCACCTATTTTTTTCTTCTGTTTCAAGATAATAGCCAGTGTTCAGGCTTTGGGGCTTGAGGTTTAAGTTTGAACATAGCTACATGCAAGTGACAAAAGGAAGACTTGTCTTCCAGTATTTACTCCATTCAAAAAAAGTCAAGTTCTGACCTCTGGGTTCTGAAGTAGTTAAGGTTGTTTTTTTTTTTGTTTTTTTTTTTTTTGTTTTTTTGTTTTTATGTTTCTCCAGCAATGAGACTATTTGCCATGTGCACCATAGACATCTTTGCCCCAGAGCTTTACAGACTAGCCAGTGTCTATTGAATGTTAGTGGAGTGCAAATGGAGGGAAAAGTCTCCAGGTTTTTAAGCATTTTTCTGGTTTTTTTTTTAAACCAAAAAGTGTGAATAAATGAATGCCTGTTTATTTCACACACCCAAGTGCCATTAAATTGCAACATTCACTTGTTTAGGTTTTATCCAACTGATGCAAGACGGTTGTTTTGTTTTGTTTTTGTCTTTTTGGGCCATACCTGGTGACACTAGCTATGCGCTCAGAAATCGCTCCTGGCTCAGGGGACCATATGGGATGCTGAGGATTGAACATAGTCCATCCTAGGTCAGCCACGTGCAAGGTAAATGCTCTATCTGATCACTGCTCCGGCCCATAAGCAAGGTGTTTTGATCAGATAATGGTAACTTTGGAAAAGAGCAGACATGATTTGGAGATCCAGATATTGGAAAAATGGTAGCTGGTGATGCATCCTACTGACGACTTCATGAGTCTTGGGGTAGATGGAAGTTTAATAAAGAAAATGCATACCAAGAACCAAGTACAAAGGACTATCACAGTCCCAGAGTGCCTTCGCTTGACTCAGTGGCAGTACAGCCACCAATACAGAATCAAACAACATTTTTTCCCAGAAGTTCTTGTGTGCTGTGGAATGGAGTCTCTCTCCACAGCCCTGCTATGTGCTCAAATTCACTCTGTAAAGAGAAAATCCTGTACATTCTTAGAGCAGAGGGAATTAAGGAGAGGAAAACAGGACACAATTTGAGTTTATTAAGAACATGTTTTATAAGTTGCCAAGAAACTATAGATTCTTCTTTTCTTTTGGCTTGCCTTGAATTCAATTTATTGCAAGAGATTGCACATAATTTGCTCTGAGATTATAATAAAATATGCTGATTTTTGTTCAAGAAGTTTAGTGGCATAAATAATTGCTGGTCAAACCTGTGTTTATGTCTCAAAAAAATTGGCAGTTTTATTGGTTAAATCATTAGATCTGTTGGGAAATTCAAAATTATTTGGTCAGTCTTTCTACAAAGATTAAATAAGAATTTAATATGCTACTGGAATTTATTTAGCAATCAAATTGATAAATATATGATATCAAATAGATTGATCAACTAGAGGCTAGAAGCTTTGTGATAAATATTTCAGCTCTGCTTTTTTTTGTCCTTTTCCAGTTTCTTAAAAAAATGTGTGTGTGTGTGTGTGTGTGTGTGTGACATCTAGAAGTATCAGAAGGTACTCCCAGCTCAGGACTTGGGAATGACTCCCCACTGGTACTCAGGGGTCAGGTAGTATAAGAACTTGAGGCTCCCACATGTAAAGTGTGTATTCCATCTGTTGGCAAAGTGTGTCTGTTAACTCTGCTATATCCCCCCTTGACTAGATCCTTGTAAATGACATGAGGTTTCATGCTTTGTTTTCATTTGTTACAGTCATTATTAATAAAAAAAAATATGGAATCCTTTAGACAGACTTGGTTTGGGGTTCATACCTGGAAGTTCTTAGGGCTTACTCCTGATTCTATGCTCATAGATCTTTCTTAGGAGTGCTCAGGGAATCATTTGCAGTTCCAAGATGGAATAAGGGATGGCCATGTTTAAAGAAGAGCTGTCATCCACATACTATCTCTCCATGACCAGACAGGATTCTTTTTAAAGAATTCTCTTAATCCCTCAGTATCTCTGGGAAGTAGACAGGACTAGGCTGATATTCTTCTCTAGAAACCTGCTGTGAGAATACTGAGATGGTGCCCGTGACATTTATATGACTGTTTCCAAAAGAACCAGTACTACCTTTTGCTGTATTTTTCTTTAGATATACTTTATTATTTTTGGTACTATCTCTGGAGTCTTGGGAAGGTATTCAAAAGAGCCAGACTCCACACTGATCACTAGTGAGACAGACCATCTGAGACCGCTTACCAGTTTCCCTTGGGAATGGGTGTTCCCAGGCCATTTCATGGCATATCATCATGAACTGTGTCCTGTTTCCATTGACATATTTAGTTTGGACTGCCAAGTTGCTGAAGCCAGTGGTTTTCAACCTCTAAGCCAGAGATAATCAACACAAATTTACTGTTGTCCATTAAAAAGTAATTGCCACTTAGCACGAAATGGTCAGAAATTTCCTTACAGGACCTGGGGAAATGGCTTCAGGCACATGCCGTCCATGCATGTGTCCTGAGTTTGATTCTTTCCTTCACACTCCTCCCACCAGTACCACTGGGCTTGTTTGAACCATGGAACCACCTTAGCTAAGGGTCATTGGAAGTGGTCCACTGAACACTGTTTAAGAACCTCCTCTAGTTTTATTTTTCCTTTTTTACCATTAGATTTTAAAACAAATACTTATGCCAAAGACATTGTATAGGAGGTAAAGTGCTTGCCTTGCATGTAGCTAACCCCTGTTTTATCTCTAGCACTGCATGTGTGTAGCTCCACCCTGGAGTACCTGAGAGCTGCCCATTTATGGGCAGGGTCTTGGGAACCAGAGATGACCTGTAACCTTACCTACAGACCCTGCCCATTTCCTGGGAGGGGTCTGGGAAAGGTACTTAAGGGCTTTGACCCAGAGGAAAGGGGCTTTTGGTCTTTGGTTTTTGCCCGGTTGGACCTTTGCCAGCTTGGAAGGCAGAAGAAAGATGGCTGAGAGAAGTTAAGATGCAGGGCTAGATAAGAACGGCTGAATGCTTAATTGGTTGTGATATAGGCCACACATGTGGTGGCTAGGAAGCTGTTACTTCCTGAAGCCTGCATGTGAGTGAGATTTCTACCCGCTGCTCTCATGAACCTCCAGACCCGATGGTTAATCGGGGGTTGTGGAGCCACATGGTCCAGAGCCTAAAGACTGAAGCCTCCATCCACCATCCAAGCCAATCATAAGGCCAAATTTACTACACATGTGCATATGCTGTAGTGTACAGAAGCCTACCCCATGGAGCAGAGGCTCCCACAAAGTAGGTTGTTAGACTTCACTGGCATAAACATTAATTCAGTAGACCAGGAATAAGATTTAAAAATCACATTGGACCTGGTCCATGGTAACCCCCTAAAGAGTTGTTTCCTTTCAGGACAGATGTGAGTATGTGCTAAGAAATAACTCTGGCTCAAAGATCTCTCACCCATAAGTGATTAGAATTTTGATGCTCCCCCTCATAAAAATTGTACTCTTACTCTCATAATGAAAATTCCCTTTGGTATTGAAACATACCAGGACTGGAATGTCATCAAATGCACAATTGTACATCACCAAGAATCAGTCTGCTCCACTAACTGCAAGAACAGGGTCATTCTTCAGTTAATCACCATCTTCAGTTCATGACCTCAGGAATGCCACCCTCTAGGGTAGCTTTAGTGAAGCAAAAAAAGCATGGAAAAATTAGTGATGGCATTGAGGGTGAGGTAGAGAGGGTTCAAACCAAGAAGGTCCGTGGTAATCCGATGGCTTAACTATGTATCCATCAGAAATGGGAGTGTCTCATCTAAAGCTAACTGACCCTACTCTGACCTTAACAATAACTACCAGGGTTTGTGTGAGCAAGTGTTGGCTTTATGTCTCTTCTTCTCTGGGGTCTAAATAAATAACTCTATTTGCCACCAACATCCATTATATTATAGGTTTAAAATGGTAACATCTTATTGAAGAAATATGGAAACATGGCTGGAAAGAGTGTACAGTGGTTACAGCTTTTTGTGCTGCTAACCCTAGTCAAAATTCCAACGCTGTGTATATTTCTCCAAGCAGTGTCAGCACCACCAGGTGTGGCCCAATTCACCCACCCACATTAAAAAAATAAGGAAAGAAACAGTATATATTGTTGCAAAGACTGAAATTCCATTATCTGAAACATGTAAAGAAAATTTGCCAGTAGCCTTTTTTTCTGACTGAAACTGCAAAGACTTGCAGTGCCCTGAAAAGTCCCTCTCATATGCCTTGCTTGCTAATATTTTTCACCTGGCCTGCCTTAATTTCCCCATGAAAGTGACAAAAGTGGAGGGGAAATGGAAATTTTTATTATGTTTGCCACTTTCCCTGGTATACCATCACGAAAGTTTCAGAATGGCTAATATAGCAACAAGATTAGAAAAATTCCTAATAGTTGAACCATCAGACCTCAAGAAATTCTGCAACACAACTGCTTAGAACAAAGAACAATATAATCAACTTGCCATAAATATATGTGATCCAACTTTAATTTCCTGAGAAGATATATAAATACAAGAGGAATGTGCTAGTCAGTGCAATCATTCAACAGCAACTCAGATTACAAAATAATAAACATAGTGTAAGCTTAACCTGTTCCTGAGCAATTTTTGTTGTACACAATACTTATATTTTAAATTAGCTTTATATAGGTTACTATTAGTTAATAAAATGTATTTTAAACAAATAACCACACATATATTAAGTTGGGTTAACATGAATCATATGACATAATTTTCAACAATAGACAAGCAGCTGGTTAACAGAGTCCAAATCTTCACAGGTTGTCAGAGTGCTACTCATTGTTTCTAGGATTTCACACATTTGACAAAGATGCTTCTTCCAAGTGAAGACTGGGGAGATGCTCCCTTACTCCTGGCAGGGAAAAGAACAAATTGGCAATGGAATTTCCCTCTCAGCCCTGTGGGCTACTGGAATTCATGTCCTGACACCTGAACATGCTCTGACAGAATATGTGGTCATGGAAACACCAACTCCAGAACTGATAAGTTTTCACAACTAGTTCTCTAGGTGAAGGCAGGTTAAACTTTGCTCCTTCTGCCTCTATATTCTCATTGCTAAAATGCCCCCCTTGACTTCATAGTGTTGTCACGCAATAAATGAAAATACTTTTGCAAATAAACCAGTCAATACAGATTAAGAAACTATTTCGTGACCTAATCTAGCACTGCTGATTCTAATTTTGGGGCCTAAATCTTAGAATTCTTAATGATTATTCTCTTTTTACTAATGAGAATGTATACATACACATTCAAGTTATAACATCCTATGGGAAGGTACACAGGACCTTATTGTTCAGCAACTTTTGTAAAGCACCTTGAGTATGATAAAATTAAAGAAAATTCCATTTTTATCCACCCAAGACTGTCGCAAGCAGTTTTTGAGAATGTTCTCCAGATTCCAAGATACATTACATCTAAAGTGGAGATGTTGGCAGATCTGTTTGTTTGAGGGTCTCAAAATTCAAGAATAAATCAAAGTAATCCAGAATATCTCCTAAGGTTTCCATAGGACTAGGACTTCATTTTTATCTCCAAGTATTAGTGGATTAGAAAAAGAGCCTTTGAGGAACTTCTCTGTCCTCCTGCAACTCATATACATTTATCCATGGAATTGCAGAGTATCTTTGCCTACCCATTGTCAGAAGGAATTTCCTCTTTGACCCTTCCTCTCTCTTATATATAATAAGCATGAGAAATAAAAATCCCCATGCAAAGGAATTCACCTGCTGGACAAGATGTTGAAATTTGCTTCCTCCCACCCACCCACCAGCTTCTCCACTTATGTAGAAGTAGGTGAGGAGAGCCAATAATTTCTCTAGAAGTTGAATTTTAGATTATCTATTAAAACGATGCCCAAGAAAGTGTTATTCTTTAGAACTTGGTGTTCTGAGTTAAATATCAAGTTTATGGTATCTTCAGCATGCAACTCAAAAAACTTCCCTACATATTCAGTTTTAGATTTGTCTTTAATCACTTGTATGATGTCTCGATTTTTTAGTAGCCGCACTTCATAGGGAGCCAGGTCCTGAAAGTTTTCATCGGGAGTCACTTGAGCATAAACTAAATACAAGCCATCCTGAAGTATTCTTAGCTTCCAGTCAGCTGTATAATTCACGCAAGGAGATTGGCTAGATGACATTTTCCATTTGGAGGGTAATGGACCTGTAGGAAATTAATAAAAGAGGGTGAAAAATATAAAAACATAGTTGTTATTACCTGAGTTCATCTTCCTGATTATAATTCCCTCCCACTTATAGGATGGTTGTTTACCTGATTGATACTTTTCCTTTCCAACAACAGTTATATTTAAAGTCTCTATTCTTTTTTTCTCTGAACAGCGCTCAGAGGTTACTCCTGACTCTATGCTCAGAAATCGCTCCTGGCAGGTTCAGGGGACCACCTGGGATGCCGGGATTTGAACCACAGACCTTCTGCATGCAAGGCAAACACCCTACCTCCATGCTATCTCTCGGGCCCCCAAAGTCTCTATTATTTGTATTAGAAAGCTGTCGTGTCCTAATTAAATCTCTTGCTTAAGGAGCTCAAAGAAAATAAACCTGAATTAGAGCAGTGGGTTAATTTGGGAGTACTTTCTCGCATGTAAATAAGTGTCTGGGAAAGATTGAGAGGAAGGAGTAGGGAGAAGAATCCCCCCAGGACTTGGGGAGACTAGCAACTAGAATGTGATATGTATACATGCTTTCTTTGTGCAAATGCTTCTTACTACTTGATCAAGGAGAGCTCCAGAATCCATATCTTTACAGCAGTAAAGTACTTTTCTGCATCTCTTTCCCTTTACTTCTGTTTCCATTGTAAATGTGGTCCCCAACTAGTATGTCACTATAAAAGCTGTTCATGTGTTTTATCTCTTGACTACTATTTGTCTCTTTTGTTCCTGGCTCTATTTATGACTCCTAAGAAAGGCCCTGTTACCTTAAATGTGCTCCTGACAGATGCATCTGCATTCCTGGAATAAGTGAGTTGTCTCTAAATATGGCTTTCTTTTTTGTGGATATATCATATGCATTTTGAATGGCATCCTCTTTTAAAGTTGATTTTGAATTACTGAGATGTTGTTTATCCATGAAGCTCTTTATTGTTCCTTCAAATCTGAATGAGATTCTGTCTAAATAAGTATAAACCTTGGTGGTGTTCATTTTATTGTTCATTTGTATTTAATTCTTTGAGCTTGCTATTTTCAGTATTCTATCTCCATGGTTTTCATCATTCACATTAAAATGTGTCTTGAAATATTTTTATTTGTATCATTTTAGCTGGTACCCTTCAGTCATTCAGTATGTGGGTACATGAGCTCTCCAGCAATTTTTTTGACTATTGCTTCTTCTTAGGGGTTACCTTCCTGGCCTTCTGGGATACTAATGATTCTTACATTATTTCTCTTGAATTCATTCCAAAGGTGTCTTGTCAGATGTTTATTTAAGTCTCTTTTTTATCTTCTGTTGTCTGGAGGTGTTATGTAGCTCATCTTTGAGCTCATTTATTCTGTCCTCAGCAGCTGTTACTCTGCTGGTGAGGTCTTCCAGTGAGTTTTTCATTTTACCGACAAAGTTTTTCAGTTCTGTTATTTGTTCGAAGTTCTCTCATTTTGCTCTCATGTCTTCTTGAGTCTTGTTTGTTGTTCTTTCCATGGTTTCTTTGAGTCCTTGAACATCCTCAATGTTTCCTCATAAAAGTCCTTATCAGAGAGATTATATAGCTGGATAATACTAATTGGGACTTCAAGAGCTATCTTAACTCACTAAGCTTGGCAGGGCTCTGCATTGCTTTCTCATTGAGATCTTTGCAATCTAGAGGTCTTTATTATGTGTTGTGGTGTAGATCATTGGTTGGAAAAAAATTACATGGTAATGAAGCAATGCAGCCATGATCTTCTCAGGGCACATTGACCTGGGTGCAAAAATGGTACTTCAAAGTCACCAAGAGAATCCCACTGCTGTTCCATCTGTCTGCCTCAGATAGTCTTTGTTGAAGAGCATCCTCTTAGAAGTAGCACTAACCTAGTCCTTCTAAAATTACTGAAGACATGAGGCATAAAGGATAATGTCTTGACTGTTCAGTCATATCTATCTTTGTGGATTGCTGTTCCCCAAGGATAAGGACTGGACCAGATACTAGTCCTTTATTTTTATAGATCAGCATAGAAATTTACATATTTTCCAAAAATTAATTAGTTTGGGCAGTAGTGTGATCTGAGTCTCCAAGAATGCTTTCACCATCCAGATACTTATCTGATCTGCCCTATGATTTTTCCCTACCTTTTTTTGAAAAATAATATTTACCCAATAATGAGAAATTTTGGTATTATGGAAGAGATAGCACACTGACTTCTGTTCTTGATTTCAATTAAATGACTGACAAGAGACTTTGGGGATAGATCCTGAAGGGAAATGAAAGGGAAATGATAGAAAAAGTATGCACATGTGTTTCCAGTGAGATTTACAATTTTCTTTACTGTTTCTTGCTGCTCTACATGTACTAGACAGAAGGAAATACAATTCCTATTTAACCTATGATGGGGTCTTTTTCCAACCACCTTAGCATCATGTAGATCCTCAGTTTTTGCTATAACTGGGAGAAATGTCAAATATATTTGAGCTCCACTCCATTCACAGGAAAATCAGCTAGAGACAAACACAAAGAGGATCCCCATTTCCTATAAGTGAAGAAAACTTGCCAGCTTGGGCCTTGCACAATCACCCAGCTGTAATGAACTCCACAAATTTTGTGCTCTGCTGAAAATGTAAACAACTTCCAATGTATTTCTTTTCAAGTTTGCAAGCTTTTTCAGGAATGCTGCTACCCATTCTTAATGTAACAGTAGAATTCAATGTACTTTGAGGAATTACCAGGAGGAAAACGAAGTAGAACAAGTTCCCAATCCAACTCCTGTTTCATCTGTCCACTAGGAAACAGAGATGCCACTTCACAGGTGAACGAGAAGAAGTTCAACTCTAGCCCAAAAGTGGATGTCGAAATCTGAAACTTGCTGTATTTATTCAAAGTATTTCCCTGGTTCTCTAGTTCCCAGGCCTATAAGGATGATTCATCATCTTGCCCAGGGACATCATTTTGAATGTAAGTTTTACCAGGACACAGATTTAGGAGTGGGGCTGATCCTGCAGCTTCAGCTCCCAGACAACAGTTCAGCATTGAATGAGTAGATAGATGACATAGCTAAATAATCAGTAAAAGGAAGGCTCCAAGGGAGTGTAGAAATAGCATGTCAAGGAGTGCACTTGCCTTGCACATGGCAGATACAGTTTTATTCCCATATGGTACCTGAACACTGCCAGGAGTAACCCCTGTGCCTAAGCATTGCCAAGTTTGATGCAGAAACACAACAAAGAGAAAAAGAAGTCTCCAGGCTGCCTCTGGGACTTATCTTCAAGCATCAAATACTCGTAAAACAAAAAGAATGCAAGAACAGGTACTCACCAAACTTAGCTATGCAGGTCTCACTGGCTGTCTATAGGGGAAGAAAGGAAACTGTCAGGATGGAGATGGCACTGTTGTACCCTCTGGCTCCTAAGATCCTCCTCCCACCAGGTCTCCACTTTCTGGCTGCCCTTTGGGGGTCCTCTGGTCAAAAACTAAAACTTTGAATCTATTACTCTGACCTTGATTTTTTCCTCTCATTGAACTTTGGAAAGTTTCTGTAAACTATAATCTCCACACCCCAAAGTCATCCAAGGGAAAAGAAGAATATCAGGGAATTTCTAAGTTTTCCTTTGTTAATTTTCTAATGTAAAAATTAAACTATAGACATTTGGAATGCAAAATACTAAGCCACCCTTTTAAAACTTTATAGTTAGATGTCAAGTACCTTAAATACATGGAAAACACTTAAGTTGCTGTTGCAACATTTCATCATTTGCATGCCACAAGATTTCATCATTCTGAGTAATTTTACAAACTTAAATGCTAGAACCTAAAATACTTGGCAGGAAGATGAGGTACAACCACAAAAATATTTTGTATCATATAATTTCACTCATTGATTCCCTATTGCAAAGCAATTATGAGGCTTTTAGAATTTGAAGATTTTAGAATTTGCCTTCTTTTTATAGGATTTTTCTGAC
This sequence comes from Crocidura indochinensis, assembly GCA_004027635.1. NCBI lineage: Eukaryota > Metazoa > Chordata > Mammalia > Eulipotyphla > Soricidae > Crocidura > Crocidura indochinensis. The sequence goes on from PVKC010002833.1 coordinate 28,605, forward strand.
CACTGTACTAGGATTAAATGAGGAAGGCTGGGAGATCAGCTACTAGATCATTATAATGATCCTGTCAAGCATTATAGTGCCTCTCACCTGTTGTCAGCAGTGGAAAAGGGGATTAGAAGTGGGTCCAGTTGGAGTGCCAGTCATGGGCATTGGATGAGAAAATGCAGAGACAGGGGCCAGAGAGATAGCATGGAGGTAAGGCGTTTGCCTTTCATACAGAAGTTGGTGGTTCAAATCCCAGCATCTCATATGGTCCCCTGAGCCAGGAGCGATTTCTGAGCATAGAGCCAAAAGAAACCCCTGAGCGCTGCTAGGTGTCACCCAAAAACCAAAAACCAAAATGCAGAGACAAAGATGACAGCAAGATCTGGTGTATATGGACTTGTAAAGATAAAGATGCCAGTTATTCAAATAAGGAAGAGTTAATATGAGTAAAATGGCATATGTGTGTATGTGTGTGTGTGTGTGTGTGTGTGTGTGTGTGTGTGTGTGTGTGTGTGGTGTGAATGGATGAATCATGAGCTCAGTCTTGGACATGTCAGATTGTGACACTTAGTAAATTTCCAGGTAGGTAGGTTCTAGGATGACTGACATAAGGACTCCTGATGGTAGGTATTAAGCAGTCCTCAGTCCATATGACACTTTAGTACCCAAGACTGAGATATGTGGTCTGTGAGTGTGAGTGAACATCAAACAGAAGTCAGGGGATACTTCCAAGTGTAGAGGTCAGGAAAGAGTCAGAAGCAACTAGGAGAAAGGAAACATGCAGTATCAGAAAGCGAGCGTGATAAGAGTGGTGCTTAGAAATCCAAAGTGTTTGAAGAAGATTAAAACTGTGTTGTATACTGCTGGTGGCCAGATTAATTTAGTCTTTGGGCTCTTGGTAGTAGTAGTTTCTATGAGTTAACAAGAGGAAGTGCCCCATAAGGTAAATAGGGAGATAAATGGAATTAGAAAATAGAGTAAAACTTGAGTAGGGGTGAGAATTCAACTTGAAGGGAACAATGTAGTAAAACAGAAGTATATACGTATAGGGACTTGGAGATGAAAGTTGAAGTAGGTAAGAGGGAAAACTAGAATTGATTCCTCAGTGGCTTAAAACAGACCCTGAATAATTTGTACAGATGGCAGAGAAGCCAATGAATGTAGACATGATAGAGGAAGAATGTAGGCAGATGGTGGCTTTGCAACTTTTTTACAGCCCCACTGCTTTCAGGAGGTCAACTTGTCAAGGTAAAAGATGGGATGGGTGGAGTGGGATAGTCTAGAAGAGGAGAGTGACTGTTTTGGTAAAAGCAAAATGGTTTTTCCCTGTGAATGAATACATTGCATTAAGCATAGTCAGTTCTTAATATTCATAACGTTAGCATATATATACATGTGTAAATATTCATGTATATATCTTTATGTACCTACATATGGGTATATGTGTATACATGTATATGGAATACATTTTGGTTTATCTATATAAACTGTACTAAAATGTTTTGTTGATAGAGTGGGTAGGGAAGGACTTTGATATTCTGTGAGGCAGATGTCTGGATTCTCCACAATTTTACGGGTCATAATTATTTCACCCTTATTTGGGATGTTCTTAGAAATTTTTTGAAATTTATTTTAGTCTATATAGGATAGGAATTCCCTTAGTTGAAGTTTCTGACTGTACATGGGAGCAGTTCTAGATAGCCTCTGCCACTTAGAAGATTTCCGGCTTCACAAGAGATCTTTTTGTCTCTAGCTGCTCCATCAATACATCCTAACTGGAGAATGCTACCAATTCCAAAGAGGAATTGAATAAAAATGTGAGCACTTCTCCTCCTGTAAGCTAGAGAAAGAAATATGAATTGTGTCCTGACCTTTTAAGAAGCATAGGTTCTTTCTAGAAAAACACATAACACAGTTGGGAATGATTTAAACAAATATGAGTGCCAGAGATAAATGTGTGTCACTTCATACTGTGTTCAAAACTGTGTGGATTGACCTAAGGTCACAGATCAATTTGGAGCCAGAAAGCCAGAACTCCACTCTGTGGACTGCCTTAGTATAGAGTTAGAACAGAAGGAACTTCCCTGTGGGGACCCTGAGGCCTCTCTTGATTGCCACCAAGGAAAGTCTCTCTTCTCCCAATCACGGAAATTATCTCTTTACCAGCAACCAGAGATGGAAATGGGTGCCTCCGGACCATTCTCTAAATGGAAGGAAGCATTTCTGATTTTCTTTTCAATTCAGTAAAGTCAGTTATCAATAGCTATGTCTTTGAGGAAGTGAAATAGATAAGCCATGGATATTCATGCTGTTAAATGGCTTTTTAAGTTTACCAAACTCATTGGACTATTGTTAGTAACAATTGCGCAAATATTAATTGTTGCAACAACCGAAAGCTGACTGTGCTGCTGCTGCTGCTGTCAAACACTGCCCTGAGTTTGGGTGAGTCCAGGGCTCTTGGCTCAGATGAGGAAACCAAGAGAGCAGTTACGTAATTTGCTATGGTCCTGCTAGGTTGAGATCCAAACTGACCTGTGACTCAGGTCTAACCCTGCTACTGTGTGGGGTCAATTTCTATCATATATTTCAGTGCTCTTAGAAAAAAATAAAGAAGTACTTAGCGAGAAGCACGTAACATTCATTTCAGTTCATATTTGCTTTGAAGCATCGGTTGCTCTTGGAATCTGAGTCAGATTTAGAAGCAGTTGATGTCTTTGGGTTCAGGTGATTATGTAATTTCTTCTCTAAACCAACCCTAAACTGATGATGAGAGACAGAAGCTGCTCTTCTCTGCAGGACTTTTCCTTTCACCCTGGCTTCTGAGTCTATCCATTTCTCCTAAAGGTGGTTTTGTTGTTGTTGTTGTTGTTGTTTTGTGGATCTAAAAGAAATAAGCCTCTCCCCTCATTCTCTATTGGACCTCTTTTGAATTTATATTTATAGATTCTGGAGCCAGCTATTTTATATAGGACAGGTTGGAGTGAGGAGAGGGGGACTATAAATAATAGAATTCAAGTTCATGTGCAAGTGGTAGTAGACACTAAAGCTTCACTCCCCCAGTCACGTGGCCATTTTCAGGACTTGTTGTGGTCAGGACGGGAAGGAAATGTAGAACCCAGGAAGATTGCTGTAGGGGTCAGTCAAATTGCCATGGCCTGATCACTGGCTTTTCTCATAAGAAATAAGCCTGAAAAGCTTTTCAAGTTCTCTCAGTTTGGACCCAAATCTGGGTTTTCTCTCTCTCTCTCAGGCAGAACCTTTTATTCTCAGTCAAGTGAGTAATGGGAGTCAGTCCTCAGCAGAGACCTGGAGGGAAGCCTCTGGTTACATGAGAACCTCTCTCTCCCTTGTCCCTGGGGAAGGGCACTTCCTTTGTCCTCTGCATTAATTCCAAACACTTAAAACTGGTCTGTGTTCTTAAGGGACATCAAACTCATCAACTGGACAGGGATATTAGAAGTGAAAATGCTTCCAAATTCAAAGCATTGCTGTTCTCACTCTCCCTTTCTTCAAAACCTAAACATCCAGAATTTCTGCCAATTCATCACTCTCTGAATAATACTCAGAGTTCATACCTCAAACATTCCACCAGAGTTGGTAGTTGATAAGTAATTCCTCTGTTGCATGCCTTTATGTACAGTCACTGGGCACAAGGTAATGGCTGTTAGGTTAACTTTTGGCCACAGCTACATTTATGATTTCCAGCACCAGAAATAATTTAATGGGCTGGTTTGGCTGCATTTTTCTCAGTTGCTTTGAAATACTAAATTGAAGACCCATTTCTGAAAACCTCACTGGATGGTTTTGTTGCCACTGAATTCAGTGCTCTTAGATGGATCTGCTCCATCTTAACCTGCAGTGCCTCAAACTCTTCAGAAGCACCCAGTCTTGGGCTCAGTTTTAAATAAAGCATATCTGAATGTCTTTGGTGCAATGAAGTTCATTATCAATCATATAAGAACCTAATGGATTTCACAACTCAGATGAAGCCCTTGCGAAGCTTCAGTGTGAATATGCTCCCTCCTTTATCCATGAAATCCATCCCTGACTTCCTGGTTCGAAGGTCACCCCTCTTCTTTTCCATTTTTTAAAAGTACTTATTGATTGATTGATTGATTGGTTGTTGGGCCACACCCAGCATCACTCAGGGGTCACTTCTGGCTCTGCACTCAGAAATCGCCCCTGGCAGGCTGGAGGACCACATGGGTGCCAGGAATCAAACCGGGTCCCTCCTGGGTCAGCCGCATGCAAAGGAAATGCCCTACTGCTATGCTATCTTTTCATCCCCTCTTTTTCTTTTTGCTTTTGTTTTGGGGGTCACACCCACAGTATATAAGGGCTTACTCCTGTTTCTCTGGCTTTCTCAGGGATCATTCCTGGCAGACTTGTGGGACCATTTTGGGTGCAGGAATTGAACCTGGGTCAGATATGTTTAAATTCCCTACCCACTGTACTCTCTTGCCCCATGCTCCTCTTTTACACTCCTAAAGCGGTTCTGAATTATACTTCTCCATATAAAAGCTCCAATACTGTATTTTAGTCAGAAAGGGCAGTCGAATGAAAAGCCCATCCTCCAACTCTCACATTCCAGAGAAAGAAACAGAGTCAGAGAGTAGCTGTCCTCAAGTTCATGCATTTGGTTCTTGAGAGACCTAGAACCAAAGTCAATCCCTTCCTATTATTGAAACCTAGAACTATTTTATCCCTAAAAGATAACAGTAACCACCTTACTTTAACCCCCTTTTCTTACAGGTCTTTTTAAGTACCCCCACCACAAATAAGACCAGGGCTTATATTATGCTTCTCAAGGTCAAGCAAATGCTTTATCCCTTTATTTTCATTCCAGAAAAGAAAGGCATCAACTAACACTTCCTAATACCTTTTATCCAAAAGTTCTAAGGTAAACCATGGGGAGTGATATTGGTACCCGAATGCCACATTTATCTTCCTATGACTTTTAATAGTTCCAAGTGATACTGGCAGTCATCAGCTAGCAAATAAGGTGACAGCAGACAATAAGGTGACATTACCTTAGGTAATGTTGTCTCCTTACCTTGAGTGGTAAAAAAGTCTTGCTTAGTTCAAGAAAAAAGCAGAGCAGGGACAAGAGACCTACTGCTATGACTACTAAGTAGAAGAGTCGGTGCTTCCTGGATGTTCTGTGTTCTTGAGGATCTCTCTGATTTAAAAGCATGTTCTCCATGAGGCCCAAACGAAGAATGAGAGCTGGGACAAGCAGATATTCAACAGTGATGGGCTTGTGATGTCACTATCAGATTTGTAGTATTATGGAAATTAGTTGTGGGTGTAAGAGGTGGGGTTTCCTTCTGATTCAGTGTGCCAGAAGACGATACTTCTAGGTTAAGTGCTGACTCTCATTTGGCGTGAGACCAGACATTCAGAAAGGGAAGACTGTGAGCCAATACAAACAAGGGCTAAAAAAAATACAATGCACAGGAAGTTCAGAGGGAAAAGATTTTCTTTCCTGACCCAAGAGGAATTACAGTGCAGTGCAGCTACAAATTACATCCAGATAACAAGATGCTTCTTAGAAGTTGAAATCAAATTCAAAATAATGTGTGCATGCAAGTGTGAAGCAGGAGCCAGAGAGTGGCTAGGCTGAGTGGGAAAAGTTTCATCAACTTTTAGGATTAAGATGGGTTCATTCTTGGACTGTCTCTAGAAAATACCAAGCAGATAATGCTAATATAGATAATAATTTATTATAGGAACTAAGTACAATTTAACACTATACATAGCCGAGTGCAGCCCTGAAGGCCTCTGAGCACTGCTGGGTGACCCAAGTCAGTCCTGTTACATAGGGTCTCACACTGAACCTCAACCCTGCTTGGCTGAGAATTGCTGGAGTAACTCTCCAGATCTGAGCATCCCTTAGAGGTCATCCCCCATCTCTCATCTTATATAAATAAGTAGTAGCAATCCTCTCACCATTTGTAAACACTGGCAATCTAAAACTGACCTGAATTGTGAATGAAATCACTTCACTAAAAATACTCCAGCTCCCAGCCATGTCTTAGTTCATGATCTGTTCTTCCCAAATCTGAATTCTCTTCTTGACACCAAAAATGGTTCTTTCCCAGTCCTCTAGACCATTTCTGCAGTTCTTAAAGTAGGATGTGACCTTTTCCTCTGGGCTGCAGGTCTTCAGCCCACCCTTGCTGCACTTGTGAATAGGAGACCCTCTTCTGGAGACTTCTTCAAGATTAAACTGCAAGGCTGAGCTCACCACAGGTGACCATTGGAACTGGTATATCTGTTCTCCCTCCAGATGTTGTGAAGAGTTGCTCAATTCTAACTTCACAAAAATATGGACTTGGATTTTTTTTTTTTTTTGCTTGTCACGGGGTGTAATTCAGCTGTGGTCTCGGCACATAACAGTGGGTAAAATAAGGTCTTTGTAGAAAAATTTTAACTCAAGAATTACCTGTCTTTTAAATATGAAACAAAGCCCCGATGCAGACTTCGTTGCTCTCATGGGAGAGGAAACCAAGGGTCTTGTGCTGAACGGTATTGCCATCAGATATACAGTCCTCCTCCTCAGTGCCACTCATCTGCAGCAGTCATTGGGTTGTCAAGTTTTTCACTTGGCTGGATCTTACTTCATCAATAAACAACTATCTCTAGGAAAGCTTAAAGAGGATTGGTTCTTTATGTACCCATATTTTAGGGGGCTCTGGACATGTATGGTAGCAAAGAACCTGGAAATGAGAACAGTATTTAGAACTCCTGGCACTGGCCTCATTTCTGAAATGTGTAGCCATAATTTTCTCCCAGCTGCTAGCAGCCTGCCTTTCCCTACCGCTGGTCTGCTTGGCTCTTCTCCAAACTCCTCCAGACTTCCGACCCATAGTTAGTTTCATAAATATTTATTTAAATGAGGGATAAGACCCAGTTTCTCCTGCGTAGTTAAAGGCGAGACTCTGGCAGGATTCAATGAATTATTTTAACCTTTGGAAAATATCTTCAGAAAGATGGCAAGTTTCCTCAAGAAGGATGCATTCCATAGCTGCTTGTTGATGCAGACAGATTCAGAAATGAAGACACTTCAGGTTAGGACAAGTAACATCAGGGATTATTTCTTGATATCCTGGAGCCATGAGTCATAACTAGTAACTTTTGGGTAGAAGTTTTCTGAATGGAGACTCAGGCATAACCTCATAGAATATTACATAAGGAAGAAGCTACCAGCATGACACTCCCAAATTCTTTGAGTATAGATAGGCCATCTTGGACGGGTATTTATTGAATCTTTATAGATAGGCCATCTTGGATGGGTCTTTATTGATAGGCTATCTTGGGTGAGACTTTATCGATTGGCCATCTTGCATGTTCAACATGTCCCATGGACTCGCCTGTGCTAGAAACTTGGAGGGTTATGAAACAATAACAGCTGGCAATATCTTGTATCCCAATCAAATTTAAGCACGACACATTGGGAGGCAGATGTTTTGAAGAATAAAGGACAACAGAGAGCCAGACTAGCAGAAATAGTTGAGAAGATAGTATGACAATAGATTGAGAGAAGAAAAGAGGGAGTCGTTTCTGAGAGAGTAGAAAAATCCAAAGAATAAATATTCACACATATAAGCATTTGGAAATGCTAAGAATTTAAGAACTAAACAATAGCAAAGACTAAAGACCAAATTTTTGGGTGGATGTAGTAATTCTCATTCAAGAAGTGGCAAAATGAGGAATTTCAGAGAAACCAGTAAAAGAAAAGAACTCCATGTGTTGATATTTTATAGAAAAGCATACAAGATATGCTTGACTGAGCAATTTTTAACTTTATGATTTGACTTTAGAATGAGTCAGCAAATAGAAAGTGGGCTATCATTCAGTTACAAAGTCATCTTTGAATGGGGTGTCTGTGATGTGCCTTCTCGTGTGCACAGCTGTTTACCATGGAGCGTCCAGCAGCCCTCGGTTGGCATTACTCTGTACAGAAAACTGAGACTTGAGAGTTGCCTTTTCTGTCCATACCAGTGTAAGAAAGATCGAGTTATTAAAGTAGATTCTAAAAGTAATATTTCCTGCCTTTTTTATGACCTGCAATTTCTGCCTGAGTCCTATATTACTCACATAAAGCACTCCTCGTACATTCTCCTTATGCAAAACTAATCATGTTTTAGCCTTGTGATAGTACAGTATATTATGAGAAATATTGTATTAGCGCTCAATAATAAGACTACACCATTGTTTTCTGCATACTCAGGACAAACTAAGGGAGGCTCATTTAGTTTGAAGATGGATGGATAGGGATAGATAGAAAGACAAGGAGGTAGGAAGGTAGATCTTGAGCATGAAATAGATGATATTTAAAGTTTTAATTTTGAAGGCCACAGTGGTACCTGTTAAGATTAATATAAGATTTTGCATATCGTCAGGTTACAGTTCACTATACAAATATGCACACCTATACTCTATTTCTCTATTTATACTTAGGAACAAGTTCTAAAGGACAGACATAACAACCACTAGATTGTCCACTCTAAGGAACTAACACCAGCCCCCATCAGGGTGATCTAAGGAAAAGTTTGGGTAATGCATGGCCTAGGCAACATTATTATTCCAAATTCTGTTGTTCTTGCATGTTCACTTTTTGGGAGCTTTGATCAACTTCTTCATTATGTATCTATATTTACTGGCTCAAGTCTCCAAGGAACTTGTGCATTGACCATTTAAATTCCATTAAAACATTCTCTGGTCTCTGCCTTACCTTTATTACCATGAATTCCTGGCTCAACATTGTTAGTATCATGATCATGGAAGAAGGAACATCTGAAGCCTTTTGGTGAGAAGAATCACTTCCCAAGGAATTGGAAATGAACACTAATTTTTCTCTTGTGCAATATGGCAATCCAATTCTTACTGGAAATAACATCCCATCACCTTAGGAGACTTAATGAATGGATACTACTGTTGAGGAGAATATTTTCCACTATCACACAAATAGATATGTAGCTCTTAAACTTCTGAGATAAGACTTTAAAGGACCGGAGAGATAGTATAGCAATCGGGCATTTGCCTTGCATGTGGCAGGCCCAGGATGGACCTGGGTTCGATTCCTGTCATACCACATGGTCTCCTGAGCCTGCCAGGAGCGATTTCTGAGCACAGGGCTAAGAGTAACTCCAGAGCATCACCTAGTGTGGCCACAAACCAACCAATCAATAAACTTCTTTAAAAAATTTTAAAAAGACTTTAACTCTCCCAAATTTCTTAAGCAGCTCTGTTTGAGTGAGTGCTGGGAGGTATTTCCATACTCTTCTAGTGTCCCAATTTGACCAAGATCACCAGCACCAATAATCTGGTGACCAATAAGAATTTTTTTTCTTTCTTTTTTGGTTTTTGCATCACACCCGGTGACGCTCAGGGGTTACTCCTGACTATTCGCTCAGAAGTCGCTCCTGGCAGGCATGGGGGACCATATGAAGAACCGGGGGATCGAACCGAGGTTTGTCCTAGGTTAGTGCAGGCACCTTACCTCCAGCGCCACCACCCGGCCCCCCAATAAGAATTTTTATACAGTAAACATTCACCTGTTTTTATTTACCTGGAGAAAGTTGTTAGCACTTCCTCATCTTCTATTTTTGTTTGAAAAAAAAATTTTTTTGCGCTAATCTTGCACCATTCAAGACTCATGGCTAGTTGATTGGTTTTGGTACAGAAAATAAAAAATGACAGACTGGGGCGGGGCGGTGGCGCTGGCAATAAGGTGCCTGAGCTAACCTAGGACCGACCGCGGTTCGATCCCCCGGTTCCCCATATGGTCCCCCGTGCCTGCTAGGAGTGCGTTCTGAGCGAATAGCCTGGAGTAACCCCTGAGCATTGCCAGGTGTGGCCCAAAAAACCAAAAAAAAAAATGACAGACTTTGACTTTTTATATGAAGTGATTCCAAAATAGATAAAAGTGTATATCATTGCCTTGTTCACTTACAGAACTTTCTTTAATGCCTTCTATGTATGTTGTACCAAACATAGGTCAGAAACTGGAGAGCTTTGTTTGTTTGTTTGTTTGTTTGTTTTTTGTTGTTTTTTTTTAGGGGTCGGTTCTTATCTGCAGTTTTTTGTTTTGGGTTGTATTTGTTGTGGTTTTTATTTTGTTTTGATTTGGTTTGAGTTTTTTGTTTGTTTGGTTGGTTTTGGTTTTTGGGTCATACCCAGTGGCACTCAGGCTCTGCACTCAGAAATTGCTCCTAGAAGGCTCTGGGAACCATATGGAGTGTCCTGGGTTGGTTGTGTGCAAGGTAAACATCCTACGACCATGCTATCTCTCTGGCTCCAAGTTTTGTTTTTTTTCTTAAATTCTTTTTTTTTCTTCCAATTTTTCTTGTGAGCCAGAACATAATATAATTCAGCAGGTAAAGCACTTGCCTTGCAGAGTTTGATCCTCAGCACCATATATGGTCTCCTGAGTTCTCCTCAGACATTATCCTCAAGTGTAGAGCCAGACACAACTCCTGAGCATTGCAAGAGTATGGCAGCCCAGAAACAAGTAAACAAGACTTTATTGCATTTATTTTGTTCAGTTTGATTGTATTTTGGAGGTAGCTAAAAAAAATAGACTTATAAGTCATTCTAGGGTAAGTATGGAAATAGGATAAGAAACAAATGTCTAAAAACACTTAGGATAAAGGAAAGTTTCATAAAGGAAAATAAAATACATGTCTGAAAAGATGCTATATAGATCATAAAACAATAACACACTCTTGTAAGTTAATCAATTACTTTAATTCATTACTATTTATAATTTGCTAAATAGCATATCACAATAGGTGTTATATGCATATGTAGTGAAAAATACAAATATTGTATTTTTAAAACATGTGGGGTTTTAACATTTTTGGCACATCAAAGGGCAAAAGAGAATTAGAAGGAACAACACAAAAATTTATGATTTCAAGGAAATCAGAGACTATTAATCTTTTACATTTGAATCCTTCAAACTGCCACTGAAACTACATTTCAGTTGCAAGGCAAGTTTCACTTACCTATTTTATATGGTTTTATGCAACTTCCTCAGAGCTGCCAGTTGATCACTTAAGAGGAAAACTTGCAAAGCATCTGGAGATGTTTTGACCAAGTTCCTAGTTAATCTGGTTCGACAGGTCTCACTGTGAGCTCATGGAGAGGTTCCACATTACAGCGGAAATCTCAGGCCAACAGGCCATGGAAAAAACAAGAGTCACAGGCCTCACTAGGAAATGCTGCTCCATGAACTGGCAATGACGGAAGGGAGCAGTTTCCATTAAATCAAAGACAAGCAAGCTATGAAGGTTCTACTAAGATAGGGCGTCAGTTCTTTCACGTATTTAGTCATGTAGTAGCCTGAAGGGCTTCTCTCCAACAGGAGTTCCAGGGAGTTCCTCCTCACACCTACAGCCTCTTGCATCTTCCCATTTATTCATCGGCCTTTCACTGCAACTCACTGGGTTGTTAATTTTAAACATATACCAAGGTAAGAATATAGAAAGTTAGAACCAAACAACAGAGAAACAAGTATTAAAAGCTCCTCTTTGAAACACAATACTCTCAGTTAGACTTTCACATAAAAGTTTTATTTAGGTTTTCTTTATGTTTATTTCATCTTTACAATGTTACAAAATAAGCCTTCTTAGTTCCATTTCCAGATCATAAAGACCCTAAACCTGGTTGTGGTAGGAAAGAATTTTAAGATGAGAAATATTGGGGCTGAAGAGATAGCATGGAGGTAGGGCGTTTGCCTTGCATGCAGAAGAATGGTGGTTCGAATCCCGGCATCCCATATAGTCCCCTGACCCTGCCAGGGGTGATTTCTGAGTGCAAAAGCCAGAAGTGACCCCTGAGTACCGCTGGGTGTGACCAAGAAACCAATCAACCCATCAATAAGATGAGAAATAATAATGTTAAAGATCTTTATGACAATTGAAGGAAAACTTTTTTTTGGGGGGGGCACACCCGGTGATGCTCAGGGGCTACTCCTGGATATGTGCTCAGAAATCGCTCCTGGCTTGGGAGACCATAAGGGACACTAGGGATCAAATCGCGGTCCATCCTAGGCTAGTAGGTGCAAGGCAAGTGCCCTACCACTTGCGCCACCATTCTGGCCCTGAAAACATTTTTTAAAATAAATGGTGATTTGGTGCTTACTTTGGCAGCACATATACTAAAATTGGAATGATACAGAGAAGATTAGCTTGTTAGCATGGTCCCTGTACAAGGATAATATGTAAATAAGTGGTGGTTTGGGGTTGGGTTTTGGGTTTTTTGTTTGTTTGTTTTTAATTTTGTTTTTGTTTTTGCCATATCCAGCAATGCTTACAGGTTATTCTTGGTTCTGTGCTCAGAAATCACTCCTGGCAGGCTCGGGGGACCATATGGGATGCCTGGGATCAAACCCAGGTAGGCTACATGCAAGGCAAATGCCATAATGCTGTGCTATTCAGCAGCAAGTGTGGTATTTATTTATTTATCTATTTATTTATTTATTTATTTATTTAAGTTTTGGGTCACACCCAGCAGCACTCAGGGGTTACTCCAGGTGCTCAGAAATTTCTCCAGGCAGGATTGGGAAACAATGTGGGATGCAAACTCCGATCTGTTCTTGGTCAGTCACATGCAAGGCAAATGCCCTATGCTGTGCTATCGCTCCAGCCCAAGTATGTTTTTTTAATATAATTTTTATTTTGATTGTATTGGTGTACATATTGTTGACATTAATATTATAGGTACATATTTACATAAAATCAAGGGGGTTCCCATCACCGATTTGTCCTCCCCACACCTCCATGTTGGCCCTACCTCCCATATCCTCCTCCCCCACCCCCACCCCCGACCCGGGACTGATAGTATATGTGGTCCCCGCTATACCCAACTTACTACCTAGTAGTCTTGGTCTTGGTGACTCCCTTATTCCCTCCTCTAATTGGGAGGCAGTGGGAGGCAGGACTAGATAGTTCAAGTTACGTGG
>PVKC010002834.1:0-41457 GCA_004027635.1 Crocidura indochinensis
AAAAACAAAAAAAAAAAAAAAAAAAAAAAAAGAATTATATTAGTTCATGAGACAACACTAGGGTATAAATGAGTTTCTCTGTCTTGGGTTTTGATCGAATATTCAGGATTGTTAAGTCAAGAGAAGGGAAGGAGAAGAAAGGAAAGGCCTGTGCTCTCTCTAACAGAGAAGAAATATGGGCTTATTGAGATAGGCATAGAATGGAGGACAATGAAAGAAAGAACTAGGTTTGTTCTATGGAAGAAGCAGAGCAAGAAAAACGGAACACCGAAAGGGAAATGGTAAATAGGTGGTATATAAACTGTTTACTTCCCTCAAGTAATCTTTACTGAAACTTAAAATCTTGAAGTAGTGACTGTGATGGAGTTAAAAACACATATGAGAGTATTTGAACATTATAGTGGTGCTTGATATTTGATATGCTACAAATATAGGGAAACATTTGACATTTTAATAACAGACTAATGATATAAATACAGTTCATATTTTCTATGATTTTATATTTAATTATATATATTTAGGAGAGCATCTATATATTATAGGGCATAGTTGGGCCTAATTCTATAAATATACCATGTTAGCTTCTAAATTTTCAAACATAAATAAGAATGCACTTTTTGTATATGTATTCCTTTTGGAAGTACATTCCTGTCTGATGGTTGCTGATCTTGTTTTCTACTGCCTTTTATGCAAAAGGCTCTATTGTATATAGACTTTTCTGGAAGGAACTGAGGTAATAAAAGTGGCTATGTATTTTGATAGTCACTGCTAGAATGATCTATGGAGTCTCATATCGTTGAACACCTACTGGGCTCTTTGATTATGTGCTGGGATATAAAAAAGAAAAAAATTTTATTGTAGCAAGTTGATTTGAGACCAAGTCTTCCTATAACTTTCATCATTTTATCATTTGTGATATAAACAAGTGGTTATTTTTAAAGTGAATTACTGAGTTTTTCTCTGAGCTTGGAGATAGAAAGTAACATGCACATTTCATATGCTACAGAATCTAGCTACTATGGGACTTATACTTTTGCTTCTACATTTATCACTTGGGACATTTGACATTTACAGTCAGCAAGTGAATGAGTCTTAGAAAAGAGAGAAACATGAGAGAGTTGTAGAGAGAGGAGTCGATTCGATGCTAAAATAAAACAGATAGCATTTTTATCCCAGATAGGTTTTACAAAGATTTTTGGAATGCTGCTCCTTAAAAATATATTTTAATGAGAATATTTATTTTGGCTGAGGTATTTACCCAGTGGTGTTCAGAACTTATTCCTGGTTCTGACCTAAGGATTTTTCTTGGCAATTTAGTCAATCAATGTGGTGCTTGTTCTGAATCTAAGGCAGCTGCATGAAAGCTAATGCCTTACTTACCTGCTCCCCCTCTTTTTACTTATGGATTTTCCACCCAATTTTTTTCTATTAAATACATTTTTATTGTGACCAAAGTGCATTACAAATCTTTCACAGTAATATTTACGGTACATAGTGACAATGAATGAGGGGCATTTCCACCACCAGTGTTGTCTTCCCTCCACCCCTGTTCCCAGCATGCATTCCATATCTCCCTCCTTAACCCCTAGAATACTAGTGTAACTGATCTCCACTTTATAGCTTGTTGTATATTGGGTATCTATTCTGTTGTCATTGACTTTGGATTTAGTTTTCAAGTCTGATCATTTTTATTTCCACTATATGTTCATACGACCAGTCCTGGTATCCTTTTACCCTCTCAATTAATAAGGCTGAATAATTCAAGTTATGTGATTCTGTTGGAGATAAAAGGGATAAGAAAAAGAAAGGAAGAAAATTTGGTAGCAACTCCCCCTCCCAAAAAAATAAAATCCACCCAGCAAAAAAAATAAATCACCAAGTTATAGCCACACAAGTGAAAAAGAAATAAAAAAGTGGAAGAAAAAGGACAAGGAAAATAATATCAAAAATAAGCAAAACAACATAAAACAAGAAAAAGAGGGAGTGCTGGTGTGGTAGGGTTTGGTGTTTCCCCACCTTTTTTTTTTTTTTTTTTGTATAGGCACAGTAAATATTGGGGAAGAAAGAGAATTCCCGGGGCCTTTAGAGACTCAGGGTTTCTCCGCCCTTGAAGCATACCTTCTTGGGAACAACCACTGGCTCCATACATACTCAATATCACATTCCAAGGGCTTTATTGTTGTGCCAGAAAACTTTCCTCTCAGTTGTGGATGAGAAAATCTGGCTACTGTCGCTAGAGATCTTGGTATTTGTGCAGGTTGTAGGACAAGGTCTAGGATAGAGTCTTTACAGTTCTAGAGGATCTGTTCCATCATTGTTGTTGTGTTCAGTCTTCTGTAACAAGTGCTCCCTGTTTTTGCTCAGTCCCTAAGCGCAAGCCTAGGATATTATGGTTTCAAAGGTTCTGCTCAGTCTCTGTTGTCAAGACTGGGCCTCTATAATAAGAAATCTTGATTTTTAAAGAGTCCTAGGCTACAGTCTAGGGTAGGTTTTTCCTTATTGTTCCCAAGGTAAGTTCTGCTCAGTCACGGTTGTCAAAGTCAGTTTTCTGTAGTTATTGCTCTTGGGTTTTGCACAGATCAAAGGACGATATATCTTCTGATTTCCATTTACTGTTAGGTGATGTGGTAGGACAATCTGGTCTTAGATCAAGTTGTCATTTCCTCATCTTCATTGTCATATCAGAACTGGAACAAGTTGATGCCAGAGCGCTGTTAGAAATCTCCCAATGGACCTTAGCTCCTGGTGTTGTTGTGGGGGGCTGTATCAGTTCTACATCTGGGATCTGGGGTTTGGGGTTGTACTAACACTGTCCAATCTCATGGAGTCTGAGTTGTATCCACATGACACATGCTCAGGATGGAAGGCACCCTTTGTTATAAAAAGATAGGATCTTGGTTCTGTGTCTATGGTTTCCCCTTTTTTAATGTACCTATACAAAAGCATATGGTGTCATATTGTATTGCTGGTGCTTGTGGGTAAGGATGACAGGCTACACAGTCTCTGTGGTCTGGTTTTGATCTGAGCTTTTATCCCATGCAAGATGTTTTCTTGTTTTTTTTTGTACCAACCAGCACCAAAACTGGTGAGGATAAAGAAAATATGTATTTAAAAATAGAACAAATACATAAACTGAGTTAAAAAAAGATATTTAAAGAAAACAAGTGATGGAGGAGGCTACCTGTATATTGAGGAATACACATCTTAAAATGCATTATTATAAAGGTATTATACTTACAAAGGCAATACAGGCCTCCCAGTTAGGTCTTTTGAGATATTCTTGTAGGAAGTGAAAGCCAAGGCACTTTTTTTTTAATCACAAACCTTGGTCTTGAGTTTGAGACATGATTTGCAGCATTATGGAAACATTGTAGTGTCCTTGAGCTGGGTTTTTTTCTGAAGTTGAATCCTGTATCTTGCAACAGTCCATGATTTGATGGGAGTGAGAGGGACCACATAGATGCGTCAGCAGGCGCGTTGGTTGTAGTTTCTTGCAGAGACACGAGATGGGGAACCAATTGGGTGTCTTTCATTGAGGATCTGGGTGGTGGTTTGTTGGGGCAGGAGGTCTGTCTTGGTTCCTAACAAATTAAGAACGGAGGGTAAAGAGGCTTAAATAAGGGAAGATAACGGATCCTGTTTTGGGAATGAAGGGTAGAAGGGATTCTGGGGTGGAGGAAGGGCAATATATAGGAGGGACTATATACATTATATAGGTGATTTATTTATGGTTTAGGCTTGGCAGTCAGAGAGAAGACCACAGTATAGCAAGTCAAGCCTACATATAGACTGAATTTAGAGATCTGTTTGAGTGTTATCCTCCAAATCTTGGTTTTCCATTTCCTTTTGTAGAAGCAGTATAAAATTAAGAAAAATTCTGGATAATGGTTAAAAACTATAATTGTCGCCTGAACGCTTTGAACATGAATTCCCTGCAGAGGTCCAGTATGCATAGGAAGCAGTTTCTCTCCCATCCCATTCCCCCAGGGACCCAGTTACCAGGCCTGGCCCTAAAGGCCAGTCTGGCGTCCCATCCAATTTTTAAAACTTTTCCTGGAAATATAAAGTTACTCAGAACCTTGTTCAGTTTAAGCCTAGACAATATGAGTGAAGACATATTTAATATCACAGGCCTAAGTTTTCTTTTATAGTTATATGATAATAGAGCACAGAAGTGTCTCTCAGGATAGATGTTTGCACATTGTTCATTAAGAAGGACCCTTCCAAGAATAAGTATTGAGTATTGGATGTTCTCTCATCATTTAAAAATGTTCAGACTCTATTTCAGAGGAAAAGAAAATTTCACTTAATCCATTACTTTAAAACTAGGCTAAAACTTTTATACAAAAAAAATTGAAGAGGTTGAGAAGAAAATAATTGAGAGGCAATATTATGGCTGAGAGCTTCCACATTTTTAGAGAAATTAGGAGTCCATGGTTATATTTTCTATTGAAGAAAAAACAGCATATATAACATGTAGAATACAAAGTAGAATATATGATAATTAGTCTATTGTTTCCAATAAATTGGCAAAGTTCACTAATTTACTGAACTATGTGTTCTAGCTTGAAAAAAATTAATCATTAGTTAAAATCATGTCATAAAAATGAAGTATTCAAGGTAAAATATATTCAACTTGATTAGCTTTATATAGTTTAGAAGAAAAAGTAGGGCAATGAAGTCTTTAGACTTTAGAGATGGTCACATTTAGAAGGGTGAACCTCACTACCAATATTTTCCTGGTGAGCAAATGTTGGGGCAGGCTTTGATAAAGGTCTTTAAATGAAGCAACAATGTTCAAGTCTATTTCTCTCCATAAAAATAGAATATTACTCTATAATCTTTAACAGGGCAAGGTCACTGAAAGAGATATGACTTTGGATGATAATCTGACAGATATTCATGAGAGGTAGACAGGGAAGGAATCACAAGCCTCACAAAGAGCAATATAGCCAGATATGGCAGCCTATAATGAAAGGAACACATGAAATGTTTTTTCTATTTTTTTTGAGCCACACCCAGTGATGCTCAAGGTTAACTCCTGGCTTTGTGCTCAGAAATTCCTACTGGGTTGGGGACCATATGGGACTCGGGGTAATAGGACCACGGTCCCTCCTAGTAACCTAGGACGTGCCTTGCATGTGCAAGGCAAATGCCTTACTGCTGTGCCACAGCTCCGGCCCCTGGAAATGATTTTTTTTTCAATTAAAAAAAAAGATTTTTCCTTGAACACTATGCTTGATTCTGTCCTGATCTGAAACTGCCTCGAGAATCTCCTTGGCCTCTGCTTTCTTTCTGGAACTTTCAGGAGAACTCTATTGCTATTGAGTGAACTAAGGCCCTCACACATAGAATAATAATCTTCCCAGAGGCTCTGCTCAGAGTATCTGTTTCAAGTCCTTTGACTAGGAGGTCATCTTATTTATGCAATTTTGAACTTATATACATATCTATCAGATGCTCTAGTGATGTTCATTTTTGCTATTGTTATTCAGTAACTGAATGTCATCCTGACAATTCACTTCCTTTGTGTTTAGGTTGTCTTTTCTCTAGACACTAACTCAACTTCTTGAAGTTGCAACCTTCTTTTTGAGCTAATTCCTAAAAGACTTACAAAAAGAGTGTAAAATTCTGCTTCCTTATTCAGTTTAATTTGAGATTATTAATCCTGACATTGTCTTTGCCCTTAGGAGACATGCTATTATCATATTATTTCTTTTGTACATAACACATCCTCAGTTGTCACTCTCCGGTTTTGTGCCAGGAATCTAATATACTTTGGATGTTTTCTGCTGAATTTGAACCCTATATTCTTTGAAGTCTTCAAACAGCTTGCTCTCTTCCAGTCTGTCTGAGTCACTCAAGTCTATATTTGTTCTTTCTTTACTCTTTATACTGTGAGTCCCTTGAGCCTGTCAAAATCATTTTAAATCCACTGAATATAGCAAGCATTTTGCATTTATTTTACACTATCCTGAATTTTGCTTAATTTTATTAGTTTCAAACAGCTAACATGCATATTTCAATTTATTTCTCAAATGAGCTATTCCAACTGATCGAATAATTTATATACTTAGTAATATAAAGGTTAAGATATTTTTAAACTAGGAAAATGAAAAGTAGAGGAATAAAAATAAGTATTGCAATGTCATATGCTACTTGCTATATATTAGAAACAAATAACCACCAATTAAAAAGCAAATCATTTCTGATGAGTTAATAAAATAATATACTCTCAGAGAATCAACCACTTACATATAACTCTTTATATAGAGAATATGACATGTCATATAAACATAATATAATAAAGACTCCTTATACCAAATCTTATAAATAATTTAATTTATATTTTAATTTAATATTGTAAGTAAATTAAATGGTCCTTTCATATTTACATAGATATTAATTCTATGTGTACATAAAAACTGTCTTCATTTTGTTACTACAAAATGTTATTATTATTTCAAGGGTTTAAAAATAAAATTTCAAACTGAAGATTATAAATTCTAATTCCAGTCCAGTTCCAAATTAAAGACATCCCAAACATAAAACAGAAAGCGCAAGTCTGAAAAACTAAGAAAATTATTTTCCAAAACACTCCTAAAGGTTTCTCATTTGCCAATAGTTTCCTTTCTTCTTCTCTGATTCACCAAGTCTGCAGTGAAAGAATTAATGACTTGATCCATTAGCGGGGTGAAAAAGGCAACTGTGAAAAGAAGGACTAATAGTCCAAAGCTGAACAATGAATTCATTGGCCAGGCTTGCTGGCAGCCCACTCACTTCCTGTAGGAGCCGTGGCTTCTTACTGGCTGTGACTTTGCAAGCCAACAACTACTCATTTATTAGAATTCACAAGGAGAGAAGTGTCCTAGTTTATATACATACCTAGGTATGTATATGAGTGTCTCACTCTACTTTTCATTATAAACACACCCATTGTCTTTGTTGAATGATGAAATAGAGACCCTCTATTCATCTTCATATATATATATATATATATATATAATAGTTAGATGAACCACTCTGCCAGATATAATGAGACATTTTTATAAAAGCTTCTCTAGTACCCTTAAAATATCTAATTTAAATTCTCATCATCATATTATTATTAATTTATTATTGTTAACTATTTATTATTATTTTAAGTATTTGGAACAACACCTGGTGTCTGGAACTCAAGATTTAATCCTGGTTCTTTGCTCAGGTATGATTCCTAGAAGGGCTCTGGTGACCATAACAGGTGGTGTTGGGATCCATTCAGTCACATACAAGGCAGCATATTACTCACTTTACTATTGTTTTAGCCCCTTTATTTTACATTTTAATGAAACCAAAGAATTCTAAACCTCAATCTGAAAATTTATTTTTTTGAAATTCAATATCTTAAGTACTTTTGTGTGTGTGTGAGAGAGAGAGAGAGAGAGAGGGAGAGAGATGGGAGAAAAAGAGGGGAGAGTAAGAGGGGAGAGAAAGGGAAAGGGGAGGGGGAGAGAGAGATAGGGGAGAGAGAGGGAGAGGAGAGAGAGAGACCATTTGGCAGTGCTCAGGTATTACTCCTGACTCTTCACTCAGAAAATATGCCTGTCAGGCTTGGGGACCATATGGGATGCCAGGGATTGAATCTGGTCTTCTGCATGCAAGGCAAACACACTCTCCCCACTGTGCAATCGTTCCGATCCCACTGCCAAATATTTTTCTCATACAAATAAACATATATAAAGACATGGAATGATCCATAATGACCATGTACTTCCAGACTTGTAAATAAACACCATAAGTTGCATAGTATTGTTGCAAGAGTGGTAACAAGTCTATTTGCTCACTATTCCCATGTTCTTCAATATTTTATTAGTGAAAATATTCAGTTTTCACTAATCAATTATTATTACTTTCTCCATGCACATCCAGAAGTTTATTCACCTAGAATCCAAACATTTAAAAAATACATGTGAAATGAAATATGGCATTTTTGTATGTAAGTGTAATGAATCAAATACTTTTCAAATGAGGTAACTATGTTATTATTGACATTCATGTTAGTATAGCCAATAGCAGAATCCTTTATTTAAAAGCATGTGGTATGTAGACTATAGATCTGGGAAAAAGACAGCATGGAATTTCACTTTTCTCTTTCAACACTTTTCTTCTTGTCCCTTTCTTCTGTTATCTTCAATCTGTCTTTCTTTTTGTTCCTTTCATTTTCTTCCTTTCCTCTCATTTCCCTTCCTTTACCTTTTTAATCCCAACTTTTTTCTCACTTCCTTCTCATATCCCTGTCTTTCATTTCCTTTCTTTTGGAAGTGAAATAGTATTTTATTAAAATAAATTTAGAGAGATGTGAGGGCAGGGACATTGAGATATGTGGGTTCAAAAGAGAACAAGGGATACCCCAGTGTGTAAAATAACAACAACAGCAACAGAGAATAGATTTTGTGAGAAAGATACATCTAAATTTTTCAGACTGTCTTGGCCTATAGTTCTCCGAATACAAGAAAATCAATCAGGGTATTGTTCCAGGGAAAACTGAAAACTCTTAAAATCACTTTTATAGTCTTATCACTACCTTGGCAATAATAATTACTATTATGATAATTTTATTATTAATTATAGTTATTATTATTATTATTATTATTATTATTATGGTATTGTTGCTGTTTTGGGGCCACCTCCAGCTCAGGTTTTACTCCTGATTCTGTGTTCAAGAAATCACTCCTGACAGGCTAATGTGACTCAGTAGAGTGCCAGGGAAGGGAGTAGGTGTGATATGGAATGGTAGAAGTTGAACTAGGGTCAGGCAACCCAAGAGCCCTACCTGCAGTTCTACCATTTGGCTCTAGGCTATTATCTCCCAGGATATGAAGATTCTACTAAAGCTTTTCCTTCTCTTTAGAGGCACTCTTCTCTGGGTGGTGCCTTGATTTTTTCCCCCTCCAAAATAGCACAGGATTTGAATCTCTAAAGAATAGGATCTTCTATGCCTTCAGGTTACTTCAGGGCAATGAGATTTCTTCTTAAGTTTTACTATGCCCCAAAGTCCATTACCTTTTTGGTTGGGGAGGACTCAAATTTATCTGCCTGCAAATTTTCTTCCCCTAGAGATTTCAACCCATTAAATCTTTAAGATATATATGGATGAAAGTCTCTTTTTGTAATTCATTCTTGCTGACCAAGGCTACAGATCCAACAATAAGTCAGTTAAACAGTAAGTCAGTTCTTGCAACATAGTATTAATAAAGCCAGGTAATAGTTTACTGAGTTTCAGAATTGTTAGTCTGAAATACAAATCAGATATATAAAAAAATTTTTAAAAAATATTAAATCCTGAAGAATAAAAGGTTTTTCTGGCCCTGGGAGGGCAAAATGTTTAAGAGAAAAAGAAAACAGTAGTCATTAGCATAAACTTTTGTTCCTTTATTTTGTATGCTAGTGATTCTGCTAAAAAAGACTGTTAGGTTCTGCTTTTACTAGCCACATATAAGGACATACTCAGTTAACAGATTTATAACTTACTTTTTAGTGTTGGATTTTTTTAAAGAAATTTTCCAGTCCTCAAAAGGTTCACATAAAATTTTATTTGCTGGGTGACATGAATGGGATGATTTTATCCTGAACGGTTAAACTTAACTAAAACTTACATTAAATTCTACAGCATTGGGATTGCATGAAATTATTTGGTGAGGACTCTTCCATTTTGGCAGTGTTTGATAAGAAGGGGATTCAGGTTTTCAGATTTTTAGTAAAATAGCAGTCTGGATTTTGATTAGGTTTGATTCCCTATTTAAAGGAGATAAATTGGCATTTATGTATTCTTGAATTGCATGCTTCGAACTTCCTAAATAAATAGTATGCTGAGTTGATTTTAAACTCTCTGAGTTTAAGTGATAAATGGGCTGTTATTCAAAGGGACTACTACACAAAATCTCAAAGGAAATAAACTACAATGTTGTTCTATAATCTCTTCTTTGAGAAGGGCTATAGGGCAGAGGGAGAATCTTCTCAAATTTTCTTGACAAAATTATTCTAATATTTTTATAAGTGATGATACAATTTTTTCACTTTTTTCTAATGATTAGGGACATCTGGCAATAAGAGTTGATAATTGGTTTTTAAAGCAGAGGTTAATATCTTAGGTGATAAAAGAGAAAGAAGTAACTTTGCCACTCTGCAGTGACCTGTCTAAACCAGACTCAGAATTCTTAAATAACACTTTAGACATTTCTTTGAATTGTTTAGTATCCATAGAGATATCTGTTATCCTTCTAGTAAGTCTAGGTAGCAATAAGAACAACATATATTTGCACCCTGAGCATGTGGGCATTTTTGAGAAGTCAAGTTGACTATTCTTTGCTGAATGTTCTTTTTGATGTGCATGCAGGTAGTGCCTAGAGAGAAGCCCTAGGATTCCCCAAAGGTTTACTAAACAGCGCACAAAGCACAGCTCTGAGTTACTTCTCTTGGAAGTAGCTGCTATTTATTAGCTAATCAAAATAATTGTTTGAATCACTTTGATAATATCAACTTATATTTTTGAATGTTGCTATGAATTCAGCATTGGAGCCAATAAGAAGGACACCAAAATATTTTTATGTTGTAGATTATTTGTTTGGGGACCATAGTTGGCACTGTTCTTTGCTTCTTCTTGGCTCTGTGCTCAGGGGTCACTCTTGGCAGTGCTGGGGGGAATATGAGGTGTTGGGGATCAAAATAAGTTCAACCAATTGTCTTAACCTTTTTACTCCCTCTCTGGCCCAACACATTATTTTTAAATTACAAGATGTTTCCAGTAATTGGTACTAGTGTTCTAATAATGATAACCACAGAGGATGTAATATGGCAGGAAGCTCAGTTAGAAATTGAAAGGTTTTTAGAGTGAAGAAATCTAGTTCTGTTTTTAATTTCTTTTTTTCTCAAATAAAGAGCAATAGTAAGAGTTCAGGTTTGAGGTTATAGCAAGTATTTCATCCAATATTTTTTCTCTTTTTTGTTCTCTCTTTCCTTCTCCTTCTCTCTGTCTCTGTCTCTGTCTCTCTCTCTCTTTCTCTTACACACATAAAACAAATATTTCTCTTTATCTTTCATAACATTTTTGACAACAGGGCTGGGTCCTATCTTGAGATAGCAAAGATTTCTTGGGCCATGCTGGTGTACCCTAGGGTTATACCTGAAGAGATTCAGGGAACCAGAAGTGCAGTGGATCAAACTGGAGTTGGCTGAATGCAAACCCTGTTCTTTAATCCATGCACTGTTTCTTCGGCCTTTTTATGTTCTGTCAAGTAGATAGAACCCTTATCACTTGACCACACATTATTTTCAAAGGACTTTACAGTGATTGGTGAGACATTAATATCTTCAGAAAGTGTTCAATAGGTATTAAGCACCATATACCCTTCTCTGTCCTGTGTCCTTTTACTGATAAACTAGGCTATCTAGGTAAAGTTCACTAAAGTATATATATTAACATATTAAATTTAACATAAATAGAACTATATGTAAGGCATCCAATCCTAATTTTTTAATTAACTAGAAACATTTTCAAGGTCCTTTTTATGTTATATATAATGTGTACAAGTTTTGATTTAAAGGACAGATTTTAATTCCTGATCTTGTCAGTAATACTGTCACTGGGTTTTTTTTTTTTCATGGCTCATGAGCCATTAAACTATGAGTTTAGCTATCAAGAGTACTTCTTGATAGTCATGTAACTCATGTATAGTTGTTGTTTGATATCTTGTATGACCAATAAAAACTGATTTATTGACAAAAAGACTTCTATATAATCTCAAATTTCCATAAGTTTTTCAATGAGTTTCTTATTTAGTAAGTCTTATAATCTTGAAAAGCAGATGTTTGGTTATAAAAAATTAACTTCAATTGTTTACTTGCAAAATGAATCTCACTAAAGTTAAATATCATCGGTAATTATAAAAACAAATATTTGATAACCTTGAGCCCATAATCTTACAAAGTATGAGATTTTCCAGGTGCTTTCACATTTAGAAAATGTTAGCAGGAGAGGTTTTAGAATTAAATGAAAAGGATTAAAAAGTTCAAATGAATAAGTAAAAATTTAAAAAAATATTTAACTTCTATATGCCAAACATCAGTTACTTTATTGTGTGATTTTATTTTAATTAATATCCTGTTTAATTGATAGTTTATTACCATTTCAAAAAGTTGTGACTTTCGTACCAGATTTTCTACTATATAGTATTAGTCATAACCATGCAAGAAGAAAATTAAATTCCACTAAGTGACATATAAAACAGGAGTTTAGAAAAAAAATCTCATTAACATTAAGGAAAATATGGAAAAAAGATCGGACTTTATATTTTGAAAGGAAGTCCATATATTTGTAAGTCACATTTATGTCAGAAACTTCATTACTTACAGAATTTTTAATCTAAGAAGCAGAAATTAAACTCCTGGCTGTCAAGAAACCTATGTAATTGTGGATTAAATTTAATATATGATAGCATAACTTTGATTCAAAAGATACTTTGGAATGTCGTACAAGGAAATAGAATATTATTTGGCAATACTAGAAAGATAGTGAACTAGTACATAGAGAAAAAGAGTTTATTTTAGGAATAATTTTTTTGGGAGGTGTTGTTTTGGGGGCCACACCCAGTGGCTCTCAGGGGTTACTCCTGGCTCTCTATTCAAAATTGCTCCTGGCAGGCATGTGGGACTATATGGGGTGCTGAGTTTCAAACTACCAATGGTCCTGGGTCAGCCACTTGCAAGGCAAAAAGCCCTATAGCCAGCCCCAGGAATAATTTTTAAAACAACGTTTAAGAAAGCAAGTTGGTAACATGACGCTTTGGGTTTCCAAATACTGCTAAAAAACTGATCCTTTTAAGTGACTCATTATGTCAAATGGAAAAGGAACCGCAGTAGACAAAATCTGTACTTACCAACTGCATTCTTATTTTATTATGCCAAGTATACAAACAGAAATATTTGTTTCTTTTTGATATTATGTATGGATACTATGTCCCTTTTTCATAAATGAGGAACCTCTATAATATTGTAAGCTAACTCTACTCCATCTGGCACCACCACCGTCAAGAAAAATGTGAGATCAGTTCTGAAAAACAAAACTCCTATAATGCCGTTTATAATTGCTGTTGATAGTTGTTCAGTATTGCTAATGGAATTGAGCTAAGGGTTTGAGTGTGTAAATCTAATAAGGGAGATGAATTAATTATTCTTAACTATCTTTTTTAGAATATCCCATGTTGAATTAACTATATAAACTATGATCTTAATATATGAAATCTTTAAACATTCCACAAAGAAGGTGTGTACTAAGTGATCAATGCTGACCGAATTTAAAATGAAAAATTTAAAGTAAGGCATGGTATTGGCTCTGTAGTATCATAGAGTTCTGAAGTCAGTGCTAAAGATAATTTTCAGGGTGCTAATCCATGAGACTCCGCTACACTAAACAAAGTATACAAAGGGAGAGCAAGCATTTAGAAACCATTATATGACCATGCAGGGAAATTCTCTTTTGTGGATTCAATAGAGGTTAATGCCTCCCTCCCTCCCTTCCTCCATCCAGCCCTTCTTTTCTCCCTCCTGTCTCCCTCCCTTCCTGTCTCTCTACTTCCCTGTCTCCCTCCCTGTCTCCCTCTCTTCTTCCCTTCCTCCATCCCTCCCTTTTCTCTTCCTTCTTTCCTTCCTTCCTTCCTTCCTTCCTTCCTTCCTTCCTTCCTTCCTTCCTTCCTTCCTTCCTTCCTTCCTTCCTTCCCTCCTTCCTTTTGTTAATATGGCATTACTCAGGATTTAATTTTTGCTTTGTACTGTTATCACTTTTTGTGGTGCTCAAATTGCTCAAAGTGCTCAGAGTTGTTTCAGGGGTTGACCTCAAAGGGCTTTGTGCAAGAAAAGTGGCATACTCCTGTATTATCTTTCCTTCCTATGTCCTTAAATATTACATTTCTTTATTTGGTTATTTCTTTTAAGTGTAACTGAATTCGACCTTTATTTTAAAAAATGGTTCTAACACTTCATTTTAATGTACATTATAGAATTGCTAGTTTCATAGTTCTGCAGGCTATAAATTCAATATAAATGTGTAGACAGAATTGGTTCCTTCAGGGACTATGAGTATAGGGAGAGATAAAATGTGTCTTTGCCCTAGCTGCAGGTAATTTTCTGGTATTTGATCCTAACTGTTGCTTGATTTATAAGTGAATAACTCCATGACTCCATATGTGTGGGTTTCTTGCTAGGTGTCTTTTGTCCAAAATTCTGCTTTTTTCCAAATGTAGCAGTAATGTCGATAGAGTGTGCTCTAAAGCTTATTTTTACTTGCTAATTTGGAAGACTCCTGTCTTTAAATTAGATTATGCTCTAAGAAATTGCAGATTAAGATTGAAAATATTTAACTCTTGTGTGTACATCATACAATAACACAAAATATATTCAACAAAATATTTGAACCAAACGCATTCATTATTCTTAATAATTCTGAAACTGCTCTAAAATCTTAGTTTTAATGACAATATGATTATGTAAATTATTGTCACAATTCACCGGATTATCTTCTTCATCTTCTACCACTTTATGTACAGTGTCATTATAAATAGTCATACAAAGTCTCAGCTTATGCTTAATTTATATTTCAAAGGGGGAGAAACTTTGTAAGGTGCATGGATATTTTAATATATTGGTATTTATGAAATCCTTGCCTCTGACATCATTATTTTCACAAATTCCTTTGATAAAACAAAGAAAGCATATTGTAGGTATTTATTATTAATGTTTGGTTTAAGTAGTTATAATAAAAACTCTCATGATAGCTTTGATCTTACCTTTTTGCTTATAGTAAGTTTTTTAGTTGAGAGAGGGCCTCCATTCCATTTGGTACTCAGGGAACCAGATTTCAGTCTTAAAAACTCATCTTGATGGAAGAGTCTTCACAATTCTGTGCTGGTGGCCTGTGGTGAGATACTAATGTGGGTTTTATTTCTCTGGACTATGCTGCTGGATAGAGATGAAGGGCAGGAGAAGACATGTAGAACCAGTCAAACTTGGGATCTCTAGCTTTCAAGACATTTCCTCAATCACATTAAGCCACTCCATTTTTTCTGTTACTGTTCTTTTCTTGTTGCATGCTCATTGATTCTACCTATTTTTCATAGGGCAAAACTCATCTTATTGATTTGAGCATAAACATTTATAATATTTATTTTATAGTGATATCTTGTTCTAATTTATACATATATAATATAAAAAACAAAGACATGCTTGCTCAAATATGCACAGTTTTGTTTTTCGTTAAAATTGCAGTTTCTAATATATATAAATAACCCACTTAATAGGAAAGACTTTACGAGAAACATTTAAGACTTTACATTCTTACAGGAAACATAATTTAGTTACCCAGCTGCTGCAGTAGATGGCCTATATATCAGTGAAAGTTCATTATAACTTTTCTCTGACACAGAAAGGTGAAATGACTTTTCAATGTCATGAAATTTAGAGAACAGCTGAAGTGGGAATAGAATTCAGGACTACTGAACCCCAGTGCCATACTTTAGTGAGTTGACAACTGTAATTTGTTGTGAAGTAATAATTGCTAATTACTTTGGGTATTCCTTTCATCCTTCAAATATCTAATAATGCTCACAAGTTCATAAAGTTGTTTTATTCCGTATACAACACTGCCCTATAAGAGGCTTTTGCTTCAATAGTTTGCCAAAAGAACTTTTAATAAATGAATTCTCTAGTGGGCCAGAGGTAGTTCAAAATTCAGTTTGCAGGAAAGAGCACTGGATTCCTGAGCATCCTCTGCCTCCCCCATATGCTACCCTTAGAACATAAGTAGGAGTAGTCATTGATCTCTGCAGACTGTTACCCAAAAAACTATAAAATAAAGCAAGTGTTTTTTTTAATAAATTTTGTTGTGTGTGCTCTCCCTGTACCACACCTGAGCAAAATCATAGTGTTGTTTTTCTTATTCTCTTTCACTTACATTACCCATTATATAGACTTCTTGATAAATCCATCCTCATATAAATTTTAGAAATTATCTACATTTTATTTTCAATATTAGTCCCCTTTTAAGATGTACTATATTTGTTGTCGAATCTATGTACACTTGGGTAGTATTTAGATCTTGACCATTACAAATACTGTTTGCAAAAACAATGGAAATGCTCATATACCTCTTCAAAATAGTATTTTTAATTCTTTTTTGTTTGTTTGTTTTTTGTTTTTGGGCCACACCCGGTGACACTCAGGGGTTACTCCTGGCTATTCGCTCAGAAGTCGCTCCTGCAAGGCACGGGGGACCATATGGGGAACCGGAGGATCGAACTGTGGTCCGTCCTAGGTTAGCGCAGGCAAGGCAGGCACCTTATCTCCAATGCCACCGCCCGGCCCCCAGTATTTTTAATTCTTACTCATAAGTGGTTAATTTAATTATATGGAATTTATATATTTGGTATTGAATAGATTGCACATTGCTTTTCAGAATGTCTGTACCAATTTTTGAAACCCAGAATAATATGTTTTTTTCTCTTCATTAATTTTTTTTTTTTGGTTTTTGGGTCACACCCGGCAGTGCTCAGGGGTTACTCCTGGCTCCATGCTCAGAAATTGCCCCATGGCAGTCACGGGGGACCATATGGGGCACCGGGATTCGAACCGATGACGTTTTGCATGAAAGGCAAACGCCTTACCTCCATGCTATCTCCCGGGCCCCTCATTAATTTTTAATAATGTAGTTTATTTATAATACACTTTATCATAAATAATATATTTTACTTCTGTCATGATTTTTTGTCTTTAAATAATATGTTTTTATTTTGAATAATAGCCATTTTTTCTTAATGTACTGGTTAGCTTATTTATATTTTGATTAGATATTCCTTAATAATAAAGTATTAGATAGATATAGTTTAATGTTTCTATTGGCAAAGTATTTTACTTCTTGAGAAAAATGCCTATACACAGACAGTTTTTTTAATTGGGCTGTATGTTTTAATGTTATGTATCTTGAACCTTTGTTGAGTTTCTTTTTTTTTTTTTTGGTTTTTGGGCCACACCCGGTGACGCTCAGGGGTTACTCCTGGTTATGCACTCAGAAGTCGCTCCTGGTTTGGGGGACCATATGGGAAACCGGGGGATCGAATCGCGGTCCATCCTAGGCTAGCGCAGGCAAGGCAGGTACCTTACCTCCAGCGCCACTGTCCAGCTCCCTTGTTGAGTTTTATAATGAAAATATCTTCTCCCATTAATTGGTTATGATGTGTTCTCATGTTGATGCAAGTTTCACTATGTAGATACTTTTTTTTGTTTATGTCAAGCAATTTTCCTACTATTTCCTTTGCCTTTAAGAAAGAGTACTTAAATATACCTGTAAGGCTGATCGCAAGCAGAATATCAAATATTCTCTCTATATATAGTTTTTGGCCCTCCAATAAAGACTTTAATACAATTGATTTGCTTTGTCTTCTTTTGTTTAGAGACCTCACTGGCTGTGCTCAGGATCTGCTCCTGACTCTATGCTGAAGAATCACTCCTGGTTGATTTTGGGAAACATACATAGAATGGGAGATCAAATCTGTGTAAGTCATGTGCAAGGCAAGCTCCAGATCCACTCTACTATCCTCTTTGACTTTTTAATGTTTTTTGTTTTTTTTTTTTTTTAGGTATTTGGGTCACATCCGGCAGCATTCAGGGATTACTCCTGGCTCTTCTTTCAGAAATCTCTCCTGTCAGCCTCAGGGTACCATATGGGATGCCAGGATTCTGGGAAGGCGAACACCCTACCTCCATGCTCTCTCTCTGGCTCAAATGTATTTCTAATTAATTTATGCAAATAGTACTAATTTGATACCAGATTGTCTAGTTTTATTATTACGCATGTTTTGGGGAGCTGAGGCCTAACAGTCTCTAGCCGTCTCTCAAGAGGCCTGAACAAGGATACAGCCTGCCTTTACTAAGGTCAATGTACAAGGTTATGTCTCACATCAATAAGTGAGGCATTGTGACAAGCCAAAGGGAACACTGATGCCAGTAACCTTGGGAGAAAACATACTTTCTTCACAGGACATATTTTGGATTCATTCCATGGGTTGGGAGAAGCAATTTTTGTTGTCTGTGTGGCCAGGTTCTAGGGGGAATTATGTTAGGGGACCATTATTAATTATGTAGCTAGACCACTTGGGGAGTCTTGGGGAAAAAACTTACGCTGTTATCTGTGTAACCATAGGTCTTGAGAAGTTGCTCAGACAAAGTGCTTACTCTTCACTTCTCCTTGTTTGCCCAACCCCCTCCATGTATGATATATAATGATCTGCCCCCTTTGCAATAAACAGAAGCTGGCTAGTTCTTACTGGTTTCCCATTTTCTTTCTCTCTGTGTGTCAGTGTGTTCTTTGTCTGTATGTTTTAAATCCACACTCCCTAGGAGAAATTAACCCATGTTTGTGGTGTCCCTGCAGGGATTGGGGCACCTACAGCATGTGGTTGCTAGTTTTCCCAGCACCACTCATTGACGATATTTTCCTTTTTCCATTGTGATCCCTGGGTCAAAAATTAGTTGTGTATTTTATTTCTTGGTTATCACTTCTAATCCATTAATTTATGTAGTGATTTCTATTTTAATCACTTTCTGTTTACTTGCTATCCTTATGTAGTATATGTAGAAGGATGTGGGATTCCTCAGTTCTTATTCTTTTTTTATGATGCATTTTTGTTATCCAAGTCCTTTAATAGTTCCAAAATATATTTCATTACATTTTTCTATTTTTATGAGGATTACCTTTGAGAATTTCATGAACACTATATTACATTTCTAGATTTAAAAATATAGGGTCCAGAGCAGTAACACAGCAGTAGCGCTTTTGCCTTGTGTGCGGCTGACCCAGAATGAACCTGGGTTTGAGCTCAGGTATCACATATGGTCCACTGAGCCAGGAGCAATTTGTGAGCTCATAGCCAGGAATAACTCCGGAGTGTCACTGTGTGTGCCCCCCCCCCTCTCTCTCTCCATATATATATATATGTAATAATCATTTTATTGTATTAATCTTTCTAACCTATAAACAAAATATTCTCACCTCTTATAATTGTCTAATACTTTCAATAATTTCCTATTATTTTCCATCCTATATATATGTTTAATACTTTGCTTAAATATTCTTTAGGTGCTTAATATTTTGAGACATTTGTAAATTGTATTGCTTTCCTGTTTACTTTTTCTGCTAGCTCATTATTTGCATGTTAAATTGCAAAGTAATTTTGTATATTAATTTTATACTCTTCATTTTATTATATTAGTTTAACTGATAACTCTTTATTGGTTTCTGTGAGCTTCTTTGTATAGACTTATTGTCATCAGAATATTATCAAACTTATTTGCTCAGAGAATAGTGATGTTTAATACTGATATAAAGAAATCTTGGAATTTTCATTATCAATAGTAGAATTAAGAATAGTTATATAAGTTGGGTTTTATTTTAGGTGCATTGAGAATAAGATTAGATTTCCCACCTTGATCTTGTCTCCAGAAAAATCAGAGTGAAAGATATAAAACTCTATTTTCTACTAAGATATTATGTGCCATTATCTTACTCTTAATTTTATTTTTTTTCCTTTTCCTTTTTCTCTTTGTTTGTTTTTTGTTCACACCCAGTGGCACTTTGAACTTACTCCTGCTTGTGAACTCCTGCTGATGGACCTCAAGTGCCAGGCCTTAAACCCAGGTTGATTGAACATGGCAAGTACACTCTCCACTTGCTGTACCTGCTCTGATCATTTATCTTGCTTTTTAATGATTTTATTTTTCCTTCTTATTCTACTTTATTCATTCAAAATATAAGATAAAATTTATTAGTATTTATAGTCTTTATGAACTGAACATTGTGGTATGGTTATGTAAAATTAAATAAACAAAAAATACTTAAATATATTCCAACTTTTATAAATAAATATTTAAAAGGCCTTCTTACACAATTTATATTATGCTACTTTTTAAGAAAATAACATATCAGCAGTGGTTTTATATATTTATTATTAGGTTGTTTTAATCGTTTATGCATATATAACCTAAGTGTGCACCTTTAGTATCTTCATCAATTATAAATTCAGTATGTTAATAAAAATTTGTAATGGGGTGCATATGGTGTCAAGAATAACAAACTCCATCTAAAAACTCAATTTAAGTTCTTAAAAATTCACTTTATTATTAAGGAATTCATTATGTAAATTCTGATAAACATAACAAACACAAAACCTATAGCCACTCTATTGCTTTCTACAGAAAAATTCTAGTAGGTAAGAACTCCAATTGAATATGGTAAATATGGTAATATATTTTCTTGTACATATCAATTATGTTTCCTGTGTATTATCAGATCCATAGTTGTATGGATTTAAGGGCCAGTTCTGGGAATGGTTGAAGGTTAAATGTCGCTAACTTTCATCCTAGAGAATTCATAAAGGAAGCTCAAATGTGTAGGTGTGTGCCGTAACCATTATGTATTTGCATAGCTAACTGCAGCCCTTATTAAGCAATGTGCCAAATGCCAGACTGTTTTACATAATGGATGTGGGAGAAGAAGTCACAAACATAGAAGTAATGGAACACATTAATAAAGTTTGCACAGCGTGTGTCCTTCATGCAGACTGTGGTGACAAATATCCGTGCCTTTACAAACTACATGACATTATGTTGTTTAGTCCTCTGGGACTTGCCTGCCAATTTGCTGTCTATCATTTATTTTCCACTGTGGTGTGTATGCTTTGAATGATCTCAACAGAAGGTCACAGTCAGTGAAGTTTCCTTCCCAAACATTTTCTTTTTTTCTTTTATTTCCCTCCTGTCTGGGGCTTTGAGTGGTTTGCTTTTAAAGTTTATTGTACTTCATTTTAGTAAATGTCCCAAGGAGATTCAGAGTGAGTCCTAGGACCCAGACTTTCCATCAATGTATTTGCTCTGCATGCCCCTGTGGTCTTCTCAGTTGCCATTTCTATAAATAACCGTAGAAACATCTGCAGTAACGCTTTTCACTGTTTCAACCTCATCTCCTGTCTCCTGATTCTTTTCAAGTTCTTATTCTAAAAAACCGAGAGAGAAAGAAAGGACTAAAAAGGGAAGATTTCCAGTCTTTCTATGTCGGCGCCTCTTGGCTAGCAGCAGATGGACAGCCATACCAAAGCACTATAAAACTACATCTCTGTCTTCATCAAAGTCTTTGGCTCACAAGCTCAGTTTTCAAAGCAGATGTGGGTGACAGAATTAGAGAGATCACCAGAAATCAGGAGACATTGTTCTCACTACATAGAACACGTTCACCTGCTGGAAGCTGAACTAGCACCGCCCATGAATTTTCCCCGTACATTTTTATTTCCAAGCCAGCGCTTAACAATGGCCGTTTGCAAAGTGACATATTAAAACATCACCCCCTCACCTCAGGACTTCACTGCCCAATGGTGAAATTGAAAGTGTGCACACAGCAGGGGATGCCAGGCCTTTTCCACAAGAGTCAGACCTGTAATCTTGCCTAAGGCACTCAATTACAGTGCTGTGCTGGGGATAGTGGACAATAAAGTCAGGGCAGCTACTGAGCACCCCCAAAGGCCTGACACCTGAATAGTCTTTTATCCTTTGCTTCATCATTTCCACTGAATATTTTTAGCATTTCACAAAGCTGCCATGCTGGGCATCTGTCCCGCCCTTTCACTATCTTTCAGCTTCTGTCATTTGGAGGCAGGTAGTTGCTGGTTGAACAGTTGAAGAGTAAGCAAGCTCAGGACAGATGTTGGTACAGTTTCTCTGCCTCCTATGCCAAAATCCTCTACTTGACTAGGGAAAAAAAGCTCATATTTTCTCAGTCTAGAGACTGATTGAGTTTAATGCTTGCTCACTTAATTTGGGAAGAGTTATGGCATGGTAAGAAAATCCTTGATAAAACTTACTTGTGTTATCTGTGTTTTTTTTTCTTTATGTGAATTCAGTTATACCTAAAAGTATTTTTAAGTATATCAACAAATAATTATGACGAACTTACAATCTTGATAATAGGATATTTGATATTCGGGTTGTAAAATGTTTCCTACATTTGACAATACTTTTATTTCAATATGTTAAAATCTCTCAGTACTCTATCAAGCTCTATTTTCAAAATATTATTTAATAAGCATGCTAAGTTTATATCTGAATGAACTGATTGTAAAACCACTCCCTTTGATCTGTGATCTCCAACTGCTGTCATAAACATGTTTATGGTAATAAGATTCATATTAATCATCACAGTAAATTCTTTTGGAGTTTACAGAGAACACCTGTTGTCAAATACAAAAACTCTGATATATTTAACTTTAAACAAAAGGCTTTATTGGGAGGTTCACCAGTAGGAAGAGAGTGTACAAGACTTATATCTATCTTTCCAGATCTTAGGAGAAGGCAAGACTGGGGAAAGGCCATCTTGGTTATGTAGATTGGTGAGGGGCCGGATAGATAGCATGGAGGTTTGCCTTGCATGCAGGATGGTGGTTCAAATCCCGGCTTCCCACATGATCCCCCAAGCCTGCCAGGGGCGATATCTGAGCTCATAGCCAGCAATAACCCCTGATCGCTGCCCGGTGTGAACCAGCAGGTGTAAATATTGGATGTTCTTTGTGCCAGGAACCATCAATTTGGTTTTCCTGGTGTCCATAGTCACTGAAAGCCATTTTCTGATGCATGATGGGTTTTATATCCTAGCTGAATCTTGCTAAGGAACCAGAGCCCCTGTCCTCAGACACATGCCAAGGTGTCTCGAAACTCTTAATGATTTCTTTGTATATATTAAAATTATGTTCTTATTTGGTGTGATTTTTCCTATGGACACTTTGTATACTGATGCTGCAGTATTCTCAGGTCCGTAGTCAATAGGTTTCTTTTATATTTATGCCAGAGGCAAGAAAGGAGATAGAAAGGAAGAAGAAAGAAAAATCCTCTCAACATTCACCTTTTTCATTAGAAAATATTTCTTAGAGTGATTAATTATTTGCTGGAAATCTTGATTTATCAAGAAGTCTCTTCTCTTTTGTGCCAATTTTGATCAGTGAAAAACTATCATGCTTTCAGATATTATCTGATGGCCTAAGGTTCTAATTCCTATTAAAAAAAACAGCTTCTCTTGGCTCTAGACCATTATAATAACTTTCCATTGATAGGCATCTCTTTTTC
This sequence comes from Crocidura indochinensis, assembly GCA_004027635.1. Lineage (NCBI taxonomy): Eukaryota > Metazoa > Chordata > Mammalia > Eulipotyphla > Soricidae > Crocidura > Crocidura indochinensis. The sequence goes on from PVKC010002834.1 coordinate 23,191, forward strand.
TTTACTATTCCATGTCTACCTTCAGCTATCAGATATCAACTAACATGTTGGTTTATTTGCTAAACTTATGTTTAAAAGTTCAGTTTCGTGTATTTTCCTAAAAAGAATCTACTACAGGAAATTTGGCTTACAAATTCTAATTGATGCAACTTTAAATATACTATGACTTTCACAAAAAAACAGATGCATTCCATTCTGCTCTAAGGGGTTATTAGAGATAGGCAATTCTTTCACAAATCTGAATTTGTCTAACAGGAAATTTTCACTCAGGCATTTATATAACTCTTCTTGAATTCCTTAAAAGTATGTTGTGATTGAAGAGTTTGTCTGTGAATTATTCCTTTTTTCTAGCACTTTCCTCATATTTATGGGTCTGTTACATATTCTTATTACTCTCTCCACCTATGATTAATCCTTCTTCCTTTCCTTCACAGGAATTTCATAATAAAACTTTTAAATCCCTCTTGATATCTTTTTGTTTGGGACCTAATTAACACTATTTCCAAATCAACTTTATTAAACAACTCCTTTTGTTGTTCATATTTTTGTGTATTTATTTCTGGGCTATTCTCAGAGTTTTATCTACCACCACGCACAAAAGTCAAATCAAAATGGATTACAGACCTTGATATCATACCTGAAACTATAAGGTATTATAGAAAAAAAAACAGGCAAAACACTCTATGACATCGAAACTAAAGACATTTCAAGTAGGAAACACAACTATCCAAAGAAGTAGAAGCAGAAATAAATAAATGAGACTACATTAAACTGAGAAGCTTCTGAATTTCAAAGGAAATAGTGAGTATAGGACTAAAGTTCAAAGGTCACCCACAGAATGGGAGAAACTATTAATCCAATAACTAGCTGGTAAGGGGCTAATATCCAACAAGGTACTGGCAGAACTCAATAAGAATCAAACAACTTCTACAATTGGAATTAAAATAAAAAAACTCCAAAGAAAGATATAAGAGCAGAATCACACAGTTAGAGAACCACATAGAAGGACTTGCAGAAAAACTGCAAACAAAGAATGACAAAGAAGCCAACAAGGAAATAAAAGGTAAAGCACTGGAAGAAGAAATCCAGTATTTTATCAACAAAGACAAAATATAATCTAAGAATCATAGGTATACCAGAAGGGAGGAAATAGGGAAAGGGGAAAAAACAAGAAATCAGGGAAATATCACATTTATTCTAGTATAACGCACACAATTTTCTACCAAAAAAAAAAAAAAAAAGAAATCAAAGTTTGGGTGCGTGTTATAAATGAGGGCTGCGGTGGGGTCGCAGTGGTGGCCAGTCAAATGAGGGAGCAGGTGAATTGTGAGTTTGCCCTGTGCCTTTTCCAGGCTACAGCTATGTACTGTACACGAGGGCAAAATAAATAAAACCTCAAGAAACCTGGCCTATATCTCGTCATCATGGGAAGACATACAAAAAAAAAATGATTATCAAGAGTTTTTGGAAGACAGGCATCAGCAATAAAATGGACAGCACAGAAGACGACTTGCTATGGAATTCAGACTCAGAAGAAAGCCCAGAAACTGGAGAAACAGATGTTCCTGACAAGTGGAACATGGATGGAAAATTAACTCGAGAAGAATGGGAATAACTTTTTAGTGTAACTGATGATGAATCTGACTTGGAAGTATTTTAAAAAATATTATTACAGGTCATTCTATTTCGGTATTGTGTTTATACCAGTTTACATTGTCAATAAATGATTTTTATCATAGCCATATGTGTTCAACAACTTTTTTTTTGTTAATTAGAATGTTTGGTGTGAAACAAAATTTTATACCGATTTTTAATCGAAAATTAGGGGTGCCCGTTATATATGGATACCCATTATACTCGAATAAATATGGTATATAAGATAAACTATAGCATGTGTTGTAATTAACACAGGAGGGAATCTGTTCAAAGGTAAATTGCTAAATGACAATATGGAGAGCTATCTTAGTTTTTTAATTTATGGAACATTTAAGTAAGACAATAAATTATTGTAAGTTTCTTAAATATCTTAACCTATATGGGCAGGCAGTAACTTTTCAATAATATCAGACTTTTCCTGAACTTAAATTGTTCTGAAGCACCACAAGTTATTTGCTTTATTTGCCTTAGTCCCATATTTTGATTAACAAGTGCTATCTCATATTATTTATGACAAATTTTATTTCTATTATTACTGTATCTTGCTTTGATCACATCTCTATTATTAAGATATAGAAATGGATGTGAATTTTTTAACTAAGTAAAAATAATTCAATATTTTTCATGTATATCCTTTCAGAGTATTTTTTTATTTCTTCATTTTTGCTTTATCTTTTAAGAATTGCTTGTGAATTGAACACTATGAAGCCTTTTGTCTCCTGATTATCACTAAATGATAGCTTCTTATTTAATAGGCTTTTAAATTCAGTTTTTATACTATATTTCTTTTATACTATATTTCTATGAAAATATTAATATTTTTTACAAACAATTGATATTTATTTTAAATTTTTATTTGTTTATTCAACATTCCACTAATGCTGTCTACTTAAATGTAAGGCATAATAGCATACAAAAATAATAAATGATTGATTTATAAATAGCCAAGAATAAAAATTAATAGTAATGAAAAGTTCATAGTCATTAACATTTTGTAAACAAAAGCTTTTCCAATGAATTTTTTCCATGGCATTTTATGGTTTTACTTATTTAGAAATTTAGAAAGCTCATTCTCTTATTTCTTTCCTTTACTTTATATTAACACCCTGGTTTAATAATTTAAACACCATAGATTACTACAGTTGTATCAGGCATTCAGTACTACAACATCATTTCTTCCACCAGTTTGCCTTCCTTTCTCCATCTTCCCTGTTTTTCCACCCTTCCCCAAGTGTATATATAATTTATTATATATATATATATAATAAATTATTGTGTTACCGCCAAGTAACATATATATGTATATATACATATGTACATATATATGTATATTATATATATGTATATAATATATGTATATATAATATATATAATATGTATTATATATTATATGTATATGATATATATATACATATAATATATATAATACATATTATATATATGTAATATATATATATATTACAACAAAATGGTAAGTGGAATAACAAAAAAAGTTGTTCAGCAAAAAGTTTGTGATTTTTTTATCTATCATAATAGGGTTACTAAAGTCTGTCATTATCTCTGGCTTTTCTTGGTGGTTAAGCCTTCTCAGATAATTTTTAGTTACTAAGCTTATTTGACCTCTATGCTACTTTCCCATCTAATTTGGTATACTCCTACTGGGCTATTGGTGCTATAAAATTGGGAGAATTTGTGCTTCAGGAACTCCAGTATCTATAGAATTTGGCTGATAGTATTTTAGCAAATTGCTTTGCCTTGCATCATTTTAGAAATTAATGGTGAAGCTATAATGTTGGGCAGTTACTTATATGTCATAGTTTATGGATGTTGTGGTGGCTGGTGGGACATCCAGCAGTATGTGAATGGGGGGAATCACTTCCTGCAGTGTGTGTATAGGGAGCTACTATTGGGAGGTTGCTCATCCCTACTCCAACTTTCAATCTCCATACCATTATTTTTCATTGGAATTTCTGCAGAAATTAGTAGTGAAGCAGTGAAGTTGGACGTTTGGCATGGTTTGCATGGCAGTAACAGTGGGGTGTGGGTTTGGCTTCTAGCAGTTGGGTAAGGCAGGTACCCAGCCCATCCCCCTCTGAAGAGAATCCCAGAGTTTTCAGCATAACAGTGAAAATTGGCAGTGTGGTTTATATTTCTTCTGAGATTAGTGGTGAAATTGGAAACATTGAGAGCCTGATTTCTTCCATTGTTATATGGATGCCATTGATATCTTTTCTTGCCTAATTGCAATGGCAAGTACTTCCAGTACTATGTTAAATAGGAGTGGTAAGACAGGGCAGCCTTGTCTTGTACCAGATTTTAGAGGAAAGGCTTTTAGTTTATCTCCATTGAGAATGATATTTGTCATTGGCTTGTGGTAGATGGCCTTGACTATATTGAGAAAAGTTCCTTTCATTCCCATCTTGATGAGGGTTTTATTTTAAATCAAGGATGGGTGTAGGGCCTTATGGAATGCTTTCTCTGCATCTACTTTTATGATCATATGATTTTTTTGTTGATATGCTTTTTTGTTGATTATGTTGATAGATTTATGGATGTTACATCATCCTTGCATTCTTGGTATGAAATCTACTTGATCGTGATGAATGACCTTCTTGATGAGGCATTGGATTTTATTTACTGGAATTTTCTTGAGAATCTTTGCATCTATGTCCATCAGGGATATTGGTCTGTAATTTTCTTTGTTTTTTGGCAGCATCTGGTTTTGGTGTCAAGGTGATGTTAACTTCATATGATCTACTTGAAAGTGTTCCTATTTCCTCAATTTTATGAAAGGAGCCTGAAAAGGATTTTTAGTAGTTCCTCTTGAAAGGTTTGAAAGAATTTATTAGTTGACCCATCTGGGTCTGGGCTTTTGTTTTTGAGAAGACTTTTGATTACCATTTTAATTTCCTCAATAGTGATGGGGCTGTTTAGATATGCTACCTCATCCTTATTCAACTGTGAAAGGTGATAGGAATTCAAGAATTTTTCCATTTCTTTCAGGTTCTCATGTTTTGTGGCATAGAGTTTCTCAAAGTAGTCTCTGATCATCCTTTGAATCTCTGCAATATCTGTAGTGATCTCCTCCTTTTAATTTCTAATTGACTTATCAAGTCTCTCTCTCCCTTTGTTTATGAGTTTTGCCAGTGGTTTATCAATATTGTTTATTTTTTCACAGAACCAACTTTTCTTTAATTGATCTTTCAGATTGTTTTTTGAATTTTCACTTTCTTAATTTAAGCTCTAAGCTTTGTTATTCCATTCTGCCTATCTCTTTTTGTTCCTTTTGTTGATAGTTTTCCAATTCTATAAGCTGTGTCATTAAACTATTCATGTAGGTCCATTCTTCCTTCCTGATGTGTGCTTGCAAATCTATAAATTTTCCTCTCAGTACTGTTTTTGCTGTGTCTCATAAAGTCTAATCATTGTGTCTTCAAAGGTCTATTTTAAGACAAGACTGATCAACAGACACACCAAACTTCTACACAAAGATGACACTAAATCCTTTGACAATTATCTCTCTCAATGTCAATGGATTAAGTGCACCAGTTTAGAGACACGGAGTGGCTAAATGGATCAAAAAACTGAATCCAATCTCTGCTGCCTATTAGAAACACACCTGAATTTTCAGAACAAATATAGACTCAAAAATCAAAGGTTGGAGGAAAATCATCCAAGCAAATAACACCCTTAAAAAGCTGGAGTGGCCATACTAACATCTAATGACACAAACTTTAGACTCAGAAAATTGTAAAGGTCTAAGATGGACATTTTGTACTAATCAGTGAATATGTACACAGGAAAATATCACACTCCTAAACATATACGCACCCAATAAGGGACCAGCAAACTATTTAATACGATTGTTGATGAATCTGAAAAAATATATCAATAGCAACACAATAATTGTGCGGGATCTCAACACTGTGTCACCTCTTGATAGGTCAATTAGGCTGAAACCAACAAAAATATAATAGCTCAGAAAAGAGAAATAGAAGAAAGTAGACTAGTAGATATATAGGGCATTCCATCCCCAGAAACCTAAATACACATTCTATTCCATGCACATGGGTCATCTCCAAGATAGACCACATGCTGGCTCATAAAACATACCTTCATAAAAACAAGAGTACAAAAATTGTGCAGACTACCTTCATTTATCACAAGGTGTAGGGTTCTGGCGCCAGGTCTCCCGACCAGACTGATGCAAGGGTGACCTCAAGGCTGGACTCGGGAAAGAGAGAGAAGACTGTGAGCCACAGACCACGCACGGTGATGCATTGTCAGAGCAATGGACTTCATTTATTGAATGTAGGACAAGGCTTTAAAGTGTCCAGGCCAGGAGCGACTTCTGAGTGCATAGGCAGGAGTAACCCCTGAGCGTCACTGGGTGTGGCCCAAAAACCAAAAAAAAAAAAAAAGTGTAGACTTTAGGCAGGAAATGGAATGTGGGTAATACAGTTCAGACATTACAACAACAATATGATATGCAGAGACAACAGTCACAAGATACATGGCATCATTGATTTGGATGGTATGCAAAAAACAGCGGTTACAATGCCCAAGGCATCATTAAATCAGGAAGCATGTAAAGATAGCATAGCAATGATCATGGCATCATTAAATCTAGAAGTATGTAAAGACAGTGATTTCAATGCTAATGGCACTATTAGCCTAAACAGGTTGACCTGGATGACTTTCTCCTGCACTCATAGCAGCAGGGACACAAGTCTTTAAACAGAGACTTTCTTTTATATTCAAGGTCAGTTTCCAAAAATCTCCTTATTTCCTGGCCTCTTTCACAACAAGGCACTGAAATTAGATGTAAACTACAAAGGGATACAGAAGAAAAACTTTAATACCTGAAAATTAAAAAGCTTACTACTGAACAACCAGTGGGTAAGAGATAAAATAAAATAGTGGTGAAATTCGGTCATTGTTTATTTTGGAGATGGCTACCTACCAATTTATTTCTTGTTTATTTTTATTTTTTTACTAATATTTCTTCTTTTACTTTCCATTTTCTTTTTGTTATTGTCATTGTTACATTGTGCTACATGTCTCATGCATGTTCAGTTAGGTTTTCTCCTCCTTGCTTTGCAATTCTTAGAAATCATTCTGTCAGAGTTGGGGATGATCACAACTGGTTAGAGAAAGGACTTGCATGTAAAGCTTTACATGTATTTACATGTATTTCATGTAAGACTTTACATGTATCCAATTCAGGTTTGATTCCCAGCACCCCATATGGTCTACTGAGCAAAGGTAAGAGTGAATCCTGAGAGTAAAGCCAAGATTTAGCCCTGATTACTATAGGGCATGGGTCACAAACAAAAACAAAAACACAATAGGTGAAAGAAGGATCAAAGATTGATCTAAGAAGTTAGATTTGCTAACTCTTTGATCTTGCACTGATTCCCACATAATTTATGCCATCAAGTATATACTATTCATATGTTAACTCATTTATTAGTAAATAGGTGCATTTCCTTTGGCAATACATTACCTCTGAATTACAAGACTCCAAGTCAAATGGATATTTAGATATACATGTCATAAATACCAACTATCTTTGATGAATTTGCAATTTATCTAATGGACTTGATTTAAGATTATCTGTTTATTGGCTCTATAGTGTCTTATTCTTATTAGTTATCTAATTATTGTTAAACCATTTTAATAATCCATATTCTAGATTTGTTCCTTTCTTTCTACTGTACTTTTTTCAGTGGGAGCACACCAAGTGATGCTTAGGGGTTACTTTTGACAATGCACTCAATAATCACTATTGACTTACTAAACCTTAGGGGACCATATGGGACACTGGAGGATCAATCTTGGTCCTTCCTAGGTCAGCCACATGCAAGGCAAAGCTCTACTGCTGTGCCACTGTTCTGGCCCCTATACTGTACTTTTTATGTAAATAATTGAGCTTTTTCTTTTCAGTATCTATTCTCACTAGCTAAAATTTTTTAGTGTAAATAAAAAAACTACACTCCTTAAAATGTTTTATCCTATGACAAAGTCAGTTCTGACTTATTCTTTAAAGCTACCTGTCATGATTAAATAGTACTTCGTATCTGAGCTCAGATATTTTGCTATAAAGCTTTCTAAGGACCCCAAAGGTTAGTGAAATTATCAAAGATTCTTGTAGAGGTGCAAATACTCCGTTAAGCTTCAAAAGAAGATGACTGTTTCAACTGATTCTGTTTTATTAGTAAGTAAAGAAGTATTCACACTATGCACAGAGAAGTCATCATTGCAAGTATCAACACACACATATTGCATGTGAAAACTATTTGAAAAAATATAGAATAATGTTAATGCTTAGTAAGGGTCTATAGTATGCTGGGAGTCTTTTTGGAAACCCAATTATTTCTTTTAACGAATCTGTGAAATAGCAGAAGCATTAATGGTCACACATCTTCTATATTGCATAATTAGGATCCCAGTTCCAATTTTCTAGTGCTACTGGTATATAATTTTCTTGTACAACACCAGGTCGTAAGTAACAGAGATTGTAAACAACATCTGATATACTTTTGTGTTAGTTATATGTTTTCAGTTCTGTTTTCTATTAATTTCCATTTTGCTCTCTTGCTTCCTCTTCCCTGTCAGCTTTTGATACCATTGTTTATGTATGTCTCTCATTCTTGGTTAAGTGTCTGGGAATCATGCTTGTAGAATTAGAAATCATGCTAGCAGGGCCTGGGAGATAGCATGGAGGTAAGGCATTTGCCTTTCATGCAAAAGGTCATCGGTTCAAATCCCAGTGCCCCATATGGTCCCCCGTGCCTGCCAGGAGCAATTTCTGAGCATGGAGCCAGGAGTAACCCCTGAGCACTGCCGGGTGTGACCCAAAAACAAAAAAAAAAAACAAAACAAAAAAAAAAAAAAGAAAAAGAAATCATGCTAGCTCAAGAAACATGGATTAGCTCAGGTCTCATGTATATGTTAAGTAGGCCTTCTATCATCAAGCTACAGTCCAAGTGTCCCTTAACTTCTATCTTAAAGAACAGGGAGATAGTATACTACTTTATCATCAATTCAGTTTAGGGATGTGTGAACAAGAGACATTATTATTAAGAAAGAAAATTACTGGGAATAAAATGACCAACATAATGACTTCAACTGTGTTTTAATCCATTTCTAAAAAAATTCCAACTATGAAACACAGATGAACTATAAAAAATAACATGGTGCATTTGAAGTAAATTTCAGTTTTTTAAAATTTTTAATTTTTAATTAATTACCCTTAATAAGAATGCTATAAAAAAGGGCTTCAGTGATAGTATAACAGTTAGCACATTTGTCTTTATTGCAGACAACCAGGGTTCAATTTCTACACCCCAGATAATCTTTGGGCATTGGCAGGAGTTATCCCTAAAAGATGGCTAAGAGTAATACCTGAGCAATGGCTTACATGACCTTAAAATAAAACGAAAGCACAACAAAAAGTATACTTAAAAGAGATACTTGAATTTCCTGGATGCCAACAGGCAGGTTTAAATTATTTTGTTATATTTCTGGGTCTAATCTGGAGAACCTAAAAGAATATTATGTCATTATAAAAATACAATATTGATATCTTAGGTTATATACCATGCAATCATTTGTATTTGAATAATTAATGATGTCCTCTGAAAGATTTAATAGTCAAATTATTTTCTTTGAAAGCTGTTTCTATTTATAATAATAACTTTTCTGGCCTTGACCATTTAATTCTTTGTCCAGTATTTATCTCCCCAGTCTGCTGCAGAGTGTCCAAGTGTAGCACTGACAGTATGTTTTGCACAAAATACAAATAGGCACAAAATAAATTGAAAGATACTCTGGGACATATGGTCATTTCCCTAGGTGCAGTAAAAGAGCATAGAATTACAAAGATGCTAGAATCTCAAAACACTGAAAAAAAAAGTGAAATAAATACACATATGTATATACTTTAAAGAATTGTATAGAATAAGCTAGCAATTTATCAAAGTAAAATATGCTTCTGAGTCTATTCAACTCTGGATCCTTATTAGCTTTGTGAATTACTTTGACTTTATATGATTTGTGGGATTATGGTAGAACAGAATAGGATCTCACTTAAGGAAAAATGCTTAGATAAATATATGGGTGGATCACTTTAAATTTAAAGGTAACACACAAAAATATAGAATGCAAAGACCATAGATTAATAATTAGAAGGAGTTATGAGAAAGAAACCTAAGAGAATTTTATACATAACTTTCTAGTAACACTTTTTATTGGTTTAATATCCATCAAATCTTATAAAAAAGGTTTTCTTTATATTATAGCAGTACCTTTTTATTTCCCTGGTCAAAATTCACATGAAGTGTAATGTCAATACAAATTATGCTGCACTGAGGCAAGTAAATGTCAAATTCTCCTGGTAAGTTGTTGGAATAGGCTGAAATGTGATTTAAAACAAATTTAAAGCAAAAAAATAAAAAATAAAAAAGGCTGTGGGCTGAAGTGATAGTGTAGTGGACAGTGAGTGCCTTGTATGTAGTCAACCAGGTTCAACTCCTGGCATTCTCGAACCTGCCAGGAGTAATTCCCGGGAATAGAGCCAGGAGTACCACAGGATGTGGCCAGAAAAAAAATTAAAAAAATCATTGAAGACTGAATTCAGTTATAATAGTAGTAATCTACACTGGTGTTCACATTTGTTCACTGCCTATTAGTAAGGAGACAAATGAAAAGCAAATTGGTTTCATAATTATTAGTTAAAAAGAAACAATAGATACTTCAACAAATCCCTTCTATCATTGCAATTTAAAGTTTCAAGTTGTGACAAAAATATGAGCACATACTCTAGAGTACATGAGTCTAGAGCAATGCTTCTATTTTTTTTTCCCCATTAGGGTCTCCTGAGATAATGCATTACCCCTCTTATCCAAGAAGTTGATTCCTTAGTCCTATGCCTGGGCCCCATTTATACAATGTTCACTTTTGGTTCCCTAGGTACATCTTTGGTGGCTTACAGTAGGCCACGTTACCTGTAGTTAAGAAAGACTTGTCTAACGCAAAGATCCATAAATCTATATTGCAGTTTGCTGGGAATACAGTAATACTATACAAAGCAGAGCTGCTTTGTAAGCTAAACTGCTCAATAAGTGCAAGTTACTTTTTATTCATACACACATGAATGCTCAGTTTTAGGATTAAGATTGGCCTTTTCCGGGGCCAGAGAGATAGCATGGAGGTAGGGCGTTTGCCTTTCATGCAGAAGGATAGTGGTTCTGGGGCCCGGGAGATAGCATGGAGGTAAGGCGTTTGCCTTTCATGCAAAAGGTCATCGGTTCGAATCCCGGTGCCCCATATAGCCTGCCAGGAGCGATTTCTGAGCTTAGAGTCAGAAGCAACTCCTGACCGCTGCCGGGTGTGATACAAAAAAAAAAAACCCCAAAGTACAAAAACAACAACAACAACAACAACAAAAAGATTGGCCTTTTCCTTTACAGGTAGGAAAGTCACTCTACAGAAGGTCAGATTTACACAGAGATGAAAAAGGTCTGCTCTCCTAACAAATGTAGAGTTGAATCATATTTATATAATTAACTATTGATTTAGGGATAAGCAGGGAGGGGTTTGTCCAGGAGACGGAGTGGCAGGAAACAACTTACTTTTGCAGAAAGCAGATTATCTTTAGGTCAAGTCATACAAAACTTTCAGTTACTTGCCTATCTGTTTTTTACAGTCACAGATGCCTGAACAACTGCGAATCCATCAGTTAACTGGAGCAAAACTTCTAGTGATGGATATGATAATAGGAGTATTGGTAACAACACCCAAACTTGGAGTTATTTAATTAGACCATTAGTAATACGAAATAATTTTTTTCATGAATAATAATTCATTGGAGCACTAACTGCTAAAATATATGATTATTCAATGTTTAGAAAATCTAGTCACATCATATCTAAAAATAGTACTCAACTTGAAGCCCTATGCAAACATAAGGCTTAAACATCATTTCATAATTTGTTAAAGTATACTAAATATTTTATGTTTCTTGGCAAAATGTCCCAAGATCTACTGGGAAGTTAAAACTGTATTTATTTTATTTTCATGGGTGTCATCACACTTTTAGCAGCTGTGACAATTTACTGTTGGAGTAACTCCATTCCAAAATTATTACTGTAAATTGAAGTCCTATTTTTCTGCCCCAAGTGTATTCTTAATATTAACAGTTGGTAATTAGTCTGTCCTTTCGAGAGACTCTGAAGAGTTCTGAAGTGATTCTGTACATTTAATCAGGAGAACACTTCCTCAAAAAGACTAGACTCTAAAACATAGTAAATGAAAATTGGTAGCTTTCCCCAATTGCAAATGCTATATCCATTTTGTTACCTTTAAAATTAAACCTTATAACAATAAAATATAACTCTAAACATGTTTTTGTTGTAATTCCTTCTTAAAAATATGGATTTGGAGAACGTACTTGAAGCTACAAAAGTGAAAACTATATGAAATAGTTCTTTTAAAATATATAAAATTGTCAGCAATGTAGTTCAATGTTAAGAGACTTGTTTTTTAAAGAAACTCGAGTTTGACCCCAAAAGGCACTCAAAAACCATACTTAAAATTATAAATAATACTATCCTATTCATCTTCCTGGAGTACTTACACATGGGCAGATTTTGTTTCTTTAAACCAATCTATATATTTCCTATGTGTATTTAGACAGCTTACTTTGATTTAGATAGTATGTATGATTATTTACATAGTTATCATTTCAAAGTAGTGCTATAATTTAAGTATCCTCATTTTGCATAAATTATGAAGAGCTTCAAGCACTATTCCTTGATCTTCACTCTCAGTTTCCACTCTATGCTGCAATGAAGCCTAGGAATTAGATGTATACTTGTGAAGTTTCATTATGTTATTTTATATCATTAAAGAAAATTGCCTCTATAATTCATTACATTTTTTTCTTGAGTGCCTTTTCAAACCCATGCTTTTTATAGCACAGTAAACAAGACACCATAAATCTTTTCACTAAGTTCCAAATTAAATATATTTTCTAGAAACTAATGGAAGATTATGGCAGTTCAATGGATAAGGTAAAAATAGATAATATTTAATAAATGATATTTATACATCATATAAACTAAAATGCATTTCTTGTTGTAACTTAAATAAATATATTTTAAATTAAAATTAATGTTGCTGTAAAATTAAATAAAAATTGTTAAATTGTTTCTATTTTTTTTTAGCTAAAAGCTGGACAACAGATCATGATAAAAATTCAGTTTATAGTAGAAAGCTTTCTATAACTTAATGTGGCATCGTTTTTTGACAAAACTTTACATAGTTAATGCAAGTGGTTGCAAATATGTATGTTTTATTGAGATCTTATGATTGCAAATGTGTAGGATTTTTACTGAGATTTTATGTTTGTGGTCAAATATGTTTTATTTTTATAAATTAGAAATACTCAAAAGGTACCTTCTATGGACACCTTACTATACTACTCAAATATACCCAGAAGTTTATATATATATATGTATATGTATGTATATATGTATATGTATATGTATATGTATATGTATATGTATATATATAACCAAAATAGGTTTCTTTTTTATTAAAGTAAAACATATGGGACATATAGTTATATATAAATCATACACTTATTGTTTCATTTATGCCAAACCATTTAAATACTAATTTATTTGGATAAGAGTTAATATTTCCTGGATCTGAGCCAGAGAGTGAATTATTATGATAATACATTGGGTTACTAAATAGGCTGAATACCTTCAAGCTTTCAATGATACAGCTGTTAACGACACTGGCTTTGCTAGTTAATCAGATGTTTTGCCACTGGGGATTGCCTATTTGAATCGAATCTGACAGAGGCTTCTGCTTCACCTCAAATGTAATGACACAAGTGTGTCACTTATTAAGGACTCCAGGAAAAATGCACATGGTATTCACCCTGAAGCAACTACAGCTTTTATCCAAGTATAATCCCCATTTATGGTATGATAATAAGTCATTCATTAATTGAATAATGATTCAAGAGTGCAAGTGCTTTGCATACTTAATAGCATTTATTTTCCTTTTTGTATATGCTTCCGTTTGAGCTATTGCAATTCTAATGTCTGGGAGCATAGACAATATCCATTTAAGGAAGTGAGTTTGATTTGTTAGTATTTCCCAGAAGTAGAGATGAAAAACTCATTTGTAAGTAAAATGTGAGCTGTGTTATCCCTGTCTTTCAAGCCATAGAGACCCGAACTTAAATTTACTTCCAATTACATGAAATGTTGTATGTTTCAGTTAGTTTGAGTGTTTCTTTTTCTGAAAATTCTGTCCATTAATTAACCTGAAGCCAGCTTTAAATAAACATGCTAGTGATCATTTAATATTGAACAGGATGGTATTTTTGGTGTGGTGGATCTAATGCATTGATTTTTTTTTTTTTGCAGCAAATTTCAAGGTTGTGAAAACAAAAGGACAAAGGCTGCATATTATGGCTTGGTAGACTGATGCAAAAATAATCTTAATTTCTTTACCAAAAAAGTTAGTCTGTTATCAGACTTTATTATCTTTGTGCTGGAAGAAGAGCTGAGCTTTAGAATTCAGTGTATCAGCAAGAAGGCAGGAGCAATTTTGGAGGGACAAGGAATGCTTTACTATAACAGCATTTATAAGACCTTGACTATAAGCAGTAAGTAATCCACAGACACAAACTGAGGATCTGTTCATCGTAGAGAAACAGAAATGGCTTTTAATAAACAAGCTTTTGAAAAGATGGAAGTTTATTTTGAGAAATGGATAGCACTGCTCTTTATGTTGAATGCTAAAGTGTCACCATGTTCAATATATACATTTAAAGAAAATACAAATCTTCAAAGAAAAATAATTCTATATTTTAAAGGTACGAATAATATGTAATATTATCATGTGCATATGGTCTAATCTAGTACTAACCTTAATATGGTATACAGAGAATATTGTCTACAAAATCCTTGTTATAGTATACAAAGAATATAATCTACAAAATTCATCCTCATTTCCATCAGTTAGATTGATTGCTACTGGTGACCTGCTAGTCTCCCCTGAGTCTGCATTATTCACAGACTAAGCCTTATGCAGACATAACTAGGTCACCTTAATTACCTGTGGAAATAAGGTATACGTGGGAAAGTTTCACAGTGATAATTACTCCAGAATGCCAAAATAGTGTATGCAAATTGCTAAGTGCTGCAAATTATTGAAGAACGAGCAAGATCAATCCAATCAAAAGGATCATTTTCCCCTCAAGCTTTTGACACTTTTCAACTTCATTCTTTTGCCATAATAAGAATAATAAAAATAACATGTTTATTAAATACTACATAGACAGTATGACTCGAGTCTGGGTGTCTAGTGGTTGTGGCTAGTTCCTCCCTTTTCTCTAAATCCTTTAGCAGTATTTTAAAGTCAACACACTATTGTAAAATAACAAAATCAACTAATAACATTTTTTAAACCTCAAGTGATAGCATGGAATTCTTTATATTGGCATGCTTCATTTTTCCCTGATGACAGTTATACACCTGCCATTTTGTAATAAAAAGGAAGTGCTGAAAATGAGAATATTGTGGTCTTATTAAATAGAGAAGGAATAAGAAGTTGAAGTGATTTAATTTTCGCATAAGTATATATAAAATATTTTAATTCTATATTCACCAATGTATTAAAAAGACAAAGTGTACTTCTCATATAAAGTGAAGATTGATACTGTATTGAATGAATCTTAGGAAAAGAGTATAATTTTGTTTCTGGGTATACTGGTTTTATATTTTATAATTTTGCTCTCCTTTAAACCCAGCAAAGTATTTTAGATATATATTTGACACTTCATAAAACAATGGTAAAATATTATCTGAAATGATAAGCAGTTTTTGAGCATGAACAATTTTATTTATTTTATGCAATATTCATGTTTCTGATAACTTTCTGAAACAAATTCGTAACTTCATAAATTGGTCTATTCTTAGTTATCACCTGAGAAGTATAAGCATTTGTTACAGAAAAAAAAACTAAAGAGTTCACTGCTAGCATGGTTATTTATCAGAGTTATAATGATTAATTTTTTATCAAAACCCTATTTTATTCTACTCATTTAACCTCATACATTTCATACTGTTGTTATCACTAATTTAATCTCTATGAAGTAAGATTCAGAGATAAGATATATTCAAGGTTTCCTGCCCTTTTAGCGTAAAGATTTGATCAAAAATTAGCATCAGGTGGTCTTAATAAGAAGAATAAAACTTTTAAAAGGTATTTTATTTTTCTTACCGAAAAAACTAAAGGCAACTAAGGGCTAGGGCAACTAAGATAACATTCACAAAGTCTGTCCATCAACAATTTTAAACATCATGCTTCTTGGGAAATGATTTTGGGTAAAAAATCTGAACAAATTTTTGTTTAATTTGATGTATTTTCTTACTGTGCCCTTGCTTCTTTTTTCCAAATATCTATGATATCACAAATATTGCCAATATAGGTTCTGCTGAAATGAAAAGTCAACAATTTTATGCATATTATTAGGGGCATTATATAGGTTTATTATTCAAAGAAACTCTATGAGTGTCTCTCAATAATGCTCTTGATACCTTCAAATTTTTATGTTCCAAAGCCAAAACTATGCAGTGTTTTGCTGGGAATTTAGCAAGGTTCTTTGGAGTAGATGTTTGTAGTTTATTGACATAATTTTCATACCATAGTCTCATTTTAGATTAATAATTTCATTCCTCTATTGCATTCTGAAATTACTTAATACTATAGCAGTGTTTTTTAAGTAAATATAATTTACATACATTACAGTAGTCCAGTGACATTAAGAAGTAGTTATCCCATTTTAGAGGTGATGATGACTTTTAAGATTAGTATACTGCAACAGTTGAATGGCTAAAGAAAGTTGTGGTACATATACACAATGGAATAATATGCAGCTATCAGGAGAGATGAAGTCATGAAATTTTCCTATACATGGATGCACATGGAATCTATTATGCTGAGTGAAATAAGTCAGAAGGAGAGAGAACTACGAAGAATGGTCTCACTCATCTATGGATTTTAAGAAAAATGAAAGACATTCTTGCAATAATTTTCAGAGACAAAAGAGAGGGCTGGAAGTTCCAGCTCACTTCATGAAGCTCACCACAAAGAGTGATGAGTGTAGTAAACTACACAGAGAACTCTCCTAACAAGGAGAATATATGAGGGAAGTAGAAGGCCTGTCTAGAATACAGGCAGAGCTGGGTTGGGGAGGAGAAAGATTTGGGACATTGGTGATGGGAATGTTGCACTGGTGATGGGGGGTGTTTTTTACATGACTGAAACCCAACTACACTCATGTTTGTAATCAAGGTATTTAAATAAAATAGTAAACAAAACAAAAAAAAAAGTTTTGGTATAAAAAAAGATTAGTATATTGGAGTAATCTTCCCAAGATTAGAAAATAAATGAGTAGAAAATTTAAATTCAGTCAAAGATTTTTATAACTAATGAAGTTGTTACCCAGTTGTAAGTTGAAGTGTTTGATGAGCAACAAAGCATAGATAAAAAATCCTAAACCATAAATCATATGTAGTAATTCATAAACTACTGAACTAATAAACTAGTAATCAGGCATCTGTAAAAACATCTGAAAGGCTATCTCTTAAATAATACTTTTTCACTTCTTTGTTCATCTATATTTGTTTAGCAAAATTATGTCAAAATATCCAAAATTTTACTATTTGTTTTCTATTTTTATTGTTGGCCACTTTTAAAATGAAGAATTCAGAAGTGGTAAGTAGCTATACAGGCTTGGACAACAGTCCTCTTGCAGAAAAGAAATTCTAAACCAAATAAACACAAATTCTCCCTTCTGTTTCCATTATTGTATTTTGAACTAATTTAACCCCACAGTAAAGTTAGAAGTGTAGTAATAAAAACCTGCCTTTTGAGCTGAAATATATACTGATTATATTGTGTCATATTTTCATCAAGTAAAGACATCCTTCTGCACAACCACAAGACAAGTTTCTGAACCAAAAATTGTCTTAAGAGCATTACTACCAGTGAAATCCGCACCTCGCCCCCTTCAAGAAAAGGCAATCAACTCCCCTCCTGACTCATGCTGTGTGATTCTCCTTACCAACCCTTCGTAACAAGGACAGTTACTTGAAACTGGACTTAGCTCTACAAGTATCCCCTAATGCATCAACTCGTCCCAAGTCCTCCCTATCGCAAACCTCAAGATGGTCAGTTTGGGATATGAAAAGGCCCCCGGGAACCCACATCTACAAGAAAATCTCAAAAGACAATGGGGAAACCTATGCTACCATCATAAGTATTAGACCTGTATTACTCTACTTCTTTACATGCCTTACCCTAAATGCAAGACACTCTCCTGCATCACCTGGTGGCTCGAGCTAATTTAATTTAATTTAATTTTTATTATTTTTTATTTTTTATTATCATTTATTTTTATTTTTATTTATTTCTTTTTCTTTTCTTTTCTTTTTCCTTTACTTCATTTGGTAAAAACCTTTTTTCTCTTCTTATATGTACACGTGAGCACATATTTTTTATTTCTATTTTTATCTTCCTTGG
>PVKC010002835.1:0-41706 GCA_004027635.1 Crocidura indochinensis
AAACAAAAAAAAACAAAAACAAAAAATAAAAATGGGAAAATGCTTCTCTTCCTCTTCTCTGCTGAGCCGGCCTACGAACCAGGACCCACACCTGTAAGATGTCCCCACCCGACCCACGTGGGGCCAATTGAGGCATGTGGTTGGGAACCCAAAGACTTAAAGAACACCAGCCATGCGCTCTGCCTCTTCTCTCCCTCTTCTCTGCTGAGCCAGCCTACGAACCACAAGGACTGTAACCTCTTACCTTGTAACCCCTGAATTCCATTACTGCACATTCTAAGAAGCAATCTAAATAAAAAATGAATAAATAAATAAATAAAAATGTCACGGCTGACAAAAAAAATTAAAAATAATTAAAAAATAAAAATGGGAAAAAGGGGGCTGGCGAGGTGGTGCTAGAGGTAAGGTGTCTGCCTTGCAAGCACTAGCCAAGCAAAGATAGCGACCACGGTTAGATCCCCCGGCATCCCATATGGTCCCCCAAGCCAGGGGCAATTTCTGAGCACCTAGCCAGGAGTAACCCCTAAGCATCAAACGGGTGTGGCCCGAAAAAAATAATAAAATAAAAATAAATGGGAAAATAACATTCATAGTGAAAGACAGTTCTGCAGCCAGAAACAGTCTTCTCACAGAACATAACATTTTTTAAATCAATGAACAGAATGTCATTGGGCTGAAGAACTCTCAAATTGCTGATAAATTTTCAATATCTGGAACTGTAGTTACTATCACAATCATGACTGTTTTTATCTTTAAGCATATTAAAAAGATGGCCCCAAACATTATGAAGCCTGATGGACCATTGACATTTGCTGAACTATTCCAGTGTCCTTCGTCAGCCACTTCTTTATTAAGCACAAGAAGCTTTCTAAGAGCCAGAGAGCATATGCTGCATAAAGACCTTTCTCTCTTATGGCTGGGAATTTCACTGTTTGATCTCATATCCTGTTCAGAACTCAAGATAGTTGTAGCCTTATCCAGGTTTTACAGATGTGAAACTTTGCAGATGTACTATCTTTCATAAAATAGTTTCAGTACAGGAAACCTGATGTTTTACAAGCCATTATGATTAGGAAGATTGATACATGCTTTGCATTGTCTTAGAATCTGTCATCTTTATCCTAGATATCAAGTAATGCTGTTCTTAACTTTAATTAAATGGAATTTTTGCATTTTAAATGTGTTACTATAGTACACTTAGAATGACAGTTTTTGATAAGATTTATTTTTATTTCCAAGTGTGTAGATAAAACCAATTTGGTAGTATTGGTTTTATAACATTAAGCACTGTCTATAAGCATTAAGCAGTGTCTGTAGGTTACAAGAGATTGTGTTATCATCACAATTTTAACTACCTTCACTTAATATGCTTAAACCATTGCCTTAACTATATTAAGCATCTAAAATAAGAGTCAAATATAATTAATGCTGCCTTTGTAAACCTAAAATGCAGTTCTATATTAAACTCAAATGCATTCTAGTCCAGAACAATGTAATACATGTTAATATAGCATACCTGCTTTGTTGCATTTGAGGTTTCCTAGTAGAATAAAATTTTGGTGCCTATTATTTCATTTGTGAATTAATTGGCTAATATTCAGAACTGGTATCTCCCTCTCAGTGTTATGTAACCTTGCTCTTTGTGTCTGAAAACTTTTCCTGATAATGTTCTCCATTTTCTGACTCCTCCCTGTAAATAAACCAGCAGTATCACTTTAATATGATTCCCCCCTTTTTTATTTATGCCTATCCTGTTTTCATTAAATTTGTAAAAACAAAAAATAACCTAAATATTGAGCTCCCATGTGATCCAGCAATACCACTCCTTGGTATATACCATGGAACACAAAACCACAATACAAAAATGCCCTCTGTGCCCCTATGTTCATAGCAGCACTATTTACAGTAACCAGAATCTGAAAACAACTCAGATGCCCAACATCAGATGAGAGGCTGAAGATATTGCGATACATATATACAATGGAATACTATGCAGCTATTAGAAGAAAGGAAGTCATGAAATCTGCTTATACTTAGATTAGGAGACTATTATGTTGAGTGGAATAAGTCAGAGGGAGAGATATAAACACAGAATAGTATCACTCTTATATGGGATTTAAGAAAAATGAAAGACAGTATAATGATAACACCCAGCAGACAATAGAGATGAGGGCAGGCTGGAAGGACTAGCCCATGATGCAAGCTACAAAGAGTAGTAAGTGCAGTTAGAGAAATAACTACATTAACAGCTACCATGGCAATGATAGAGAAATACAATGTCTGTCTTGAAAGACAGGCAGGGGTTGGAAAAAGTAGGAAATGGGGGACAGTAGTGGCAGGAAAGTTGCACTTAGTGAAGAGGGGTGTTCGTTTTATGGCTGAAACCCAGTTATAAACTATGTTTATAACATTTTTTAAAATGTTAGTAATAGATTGAATAAATTAAGTAATTGGCTGATCAAGTGATTCTCTTTCAAGTTCAATTTGTAAGGAATAAGTGACAAGTGTAAGTATATCAATATCTACAAGTATAATTACAAGTTTAAATCTCAGAATTTATAACAATATCTGGTTTATTATAGATGTTCAATATTATTAAATGAATATATACTTTTCCTATAATTCAACATGCTTCATCTCCTTTTCTACCTTTGACTCTCCACCATCATCTTTCACCTCAATTGTATTAACTTCCTCAATAGAGTTTCTTTCTATTTTTGCCATCTACCATATATTCTCAGCAAAGCAGATAAATAGAACCAAAAAAAAAAGAATAAGTTATATCAGGTCATAGATCATGACACTCCTGTGCTCAAATACTATACAATTGACCTCAGAGTCTCTCAGAGTAAAATCCAAATCCCGACCTGTGGTTTATATGATCCTGACCCTTCCTGACTCTTTGCCACATGTTTTTACACCTCTTTTGTTCCTTTGACTTTATCAGCGCTGACATTCTGTGAGCCCTTCAACCTATGCACTGTACTCATTTATTATGATTGTTAGCTGTCTCCTTGGGTATCATAGAGGCTTCTTATGTAGAACGTTCACTGGCCAGTTTACTACTAAATCTCTAGCACCTAGAAGAATATCTGGCACTAGCTAGTAAACAACTCTCACGTGAATTCATAACATTTGCCTGGTACCTATGAAAAGTATTAATTTTCTATACTTACATTGAATTCAATTCATAGAATCCAGCAAGTTGTTATGTATGAAGTGAAAGGAACTGAAAACAAATTCATACAAAACTGGTTTGAGTAGCTCCTGAGCACTTGCCTTGTACTCAGCTGACCCAAATTCAATCTTCAGTACCAGAAATGGTCCTTTGAGTCTGCCAAGAGTGATCCTTGAATGCAGAGCCAGGGGTAAATCTGAACACTATTAGGTATGTCCCCAAAAGAAAACACCAAAAAATATTCTAATAATATACTGTTAATAGTAGCATTATTTATAAAATCATACGTTGCAAACAATACATGTGTTTATGGGTGGATAACTGGATTTTAAAAAATATTATGTTCGCAAGGAATGCTCTTCAGCTATTAAAAAAGAAGAACTGCTACAAAATGCAACATGAATGAAGCTTGAAAACATAGTTGATGAAAGAAGACCGACCCTAAAACCACATATATTATGTTACATCTCTATGAAATAACCAGAATAAACAAAACCATGAAGAAAATTGGAGAAAGTGTTCATCAGGGACCTGGCCTGATTGGGAATGATGACTAAAAAATATCACATTTTTTTTGAAATTTTGGGTATAATATAGTTGGTCATAAATCCTTTTAAAAATACTTAAAAAGAAACTAACTCTACGCTGTTGATATAACTTTCATAGCAGTTAATATGGATATATATGTGTAGATATATATGTGTATATATTTGCAGACACAGAAAGAAAAATACTGAATATGACAATTTCCAAGAATATTAAGATTAGATATAGGGTTTGAGATCACAAAATTAATTTTAGAACAAATCAGTATTCATAACTTCTATTGGAAAATAATCTGTTACCTCAGTACCTATTTTAATTGTTGGTTGGTAGAAGTAACAAAGAGAAAAACAAACAAAACATGGGCTTTCCTTTAAAAAGAAAGTCTAATTCATTTGTAGGACAGACATGGAGATATAAATAAAATCCAGGCCTCACTTAAATGTCAAAAGAGACGAAGGCACTAAGAGCACAGAATAGAGAGTGGCAAGTATGATTAGGGAAAGTTTCCAGGAACAAGAGGTAGGACAGTATTCTGGCCTAAACACAATGGGAGGAGAGTATGAATGTATCCGCGTGGCCAGAAGTGATTTGAAGAGATGCTATTACCTTGCAATAGATAGGAAAAATGAAAATTGTCAGTTATTTCAAAGGGGTTAAAGAGAAGAATCCAGAGTAATTTGTTTGAGGAACAATAATCAGAAATGGAAAACTCTGTGGGCTCTCACAGCAGTGGGTGCCGCTGTGGGCTGATTGCACACATTTCTTTCGCATAGCTTCGCTTGACAACTGTGTCATTCCCTCCACCTCTCCTTTCAGACTGCTTAAACTATCTGCCTTTATTCTCCTCTGAATTGAGCATTTCCCACTCACTCTATGCTTATGTTGTTTTCCCCTTCTTCCCACTGAATATAAATTTCAGGAAGGTTTCTAGTTTTTCTTAGGGAAGCTCTTTCATCAACTCCTAGAAGAGTATCTGCTACCCTACAGATACCCTCTTAATGCTGGTCTAAATAATAAGGCCCCAACGGTCTCCCTTTCAACCCCCCACCCCCAAACTCAATATGTTGATCAATATTTCTGTTGTTTTGCCTTCAATCTTTTGTAAATACTTTGCTGTGTATCTTTAAGTATGACATAGATTCCACAGAGAAATCCTGTATCTATCCCGTCTTTTCTGACTGATTTCACTCAACATGGTATCTTCTAGATCCATCTATGTCATGGTAGATTGCATGACTTTCTTTCTTAGAACTGCATAGTACTATCCCCTGTATTATTGTGATGATGTGGTATTGGAATTATGAATATGAGAAACTACGTAAGTCACAGACTTACCATCAATAAAAGTTTTAAGTAAATAAATAAAAATAAAATCTCAGGACAAATATATTCATCTTATTTTTATGCTAGGCCCTCAGTTCTCAGCAACATCCACTGCCATGAGTGAAATAAAACCCATACCAAGTTTTTTTTCTCTAAGACAGTAATAGAGGAAAGAAGACAGATGTGGATAAAAAGCAAGAGATGGGGCAAAGACAGAGAAAAGAAAGAAGAAGAAAAAGAAATATAGGAAAGGGGAAAGGGCAAGAGAGTATAGAAGGTTTTGGATAGAAGGAATACTGAGGTGAAGAAAAACTGATGTTTCTCCTCTTTTTTCAAAGAGTTATTCATACGACAAAAAGGAGTAAAGGACTGAAAATATTCTATGGAACTTAGTACAAATTGGATTCATATATTCATTCATTTTCTCATATAATCCAAACATTATTGTCTAACTGTGTTCATCAATTTCCTCTGAATACTACACCAGCACCTCAAACCAAAATTACCAAAAATGGAAACTCATCCATTTTTTCATCAAATATCTTCCCATATCCTATGCTCCTAAGGGAATTAATAAAATAGTAAAATCCATAAAGAGGTTAGGAAGATTCAGAGGAGGCACTGCAGTTCCTCTTATTAGGTACTGAGATTACTTCCAGTCAGTCACCAAATACTGAATACCTTTGGAATAAATTCAATGATGTCTCATGACTCTATTCTCTAATTCCTCTTCCAAGAGCCAAAAGTCTAGCTTTGCCAGTACACATGTTCTACCATTTCAATTCCAAGGATCTTCTATTGATTCACATTGTCCACAGGAAAAGATGCAGCCTATACTGAAAGAGACTGAAAGAGGTTTTAGTGGCCATCCATTGTGTAATGCCTGACTCTATTTCTACATTCTGTTTCTCTGCATTCCTGGGTTGTTATTGTTCTTTTTAGAATTTCTAATAACTCAAGCCACTTATCTGGATTATTTCACCGATAATGTTCTCTCTTTTTAATTTTGTCACATTCCCTAGATCAAACTCCATGCAATCATGCACACAGACACAGAACTTTCTTCCCAATTATAATTATGCCTGATCTATAACAAGAATCTATCTCTGTTTACTAAGAGTAGCTCAAAGCATGTGAAATATTGTGACCTTTTGGTTTTAGTTTGGGGGGGGATTGAGGTGAGAGAAAGGGGTGTGGTCATGCCTTCCTGCCTTTCTCCCTCAAAATAGCCAGCAGTGGTTCTGGAGTATTCCAGCTTTAGGCTAAAGTAGGAAACAGTTAGGAAAACCTCATGCCTGTATACTTGGTTTTGGCATTATCCAGAGTTGGTACCCTCTAGAATTTGACACATTAAATACTAGATTTATCTCTCAGAAAATACTTTATAAGTTTCTTAGAAATAACTCAATAAGAATTTGCATTTTCTTTCTTATAAAGTGTCTTTTCTTTTGACATTAACTGGTATGTCTCGCTGAAGTCCCCATTCCCCTCTAGAAGATTGCATACATAAAGTTCAAATCTTCTATGGCTTGCCCTCCATTTCAGAACTTTCTATTAAGGCATCCCAATGATTAACCCACTGTTAAAATTATGAAGATATCTCAAGTACAGACCGAGTGACAGGTTCCAAGAGCTGCATATCAAATTATCACAACAACCCAATTAGAAAGAATGTAGGAGATGTGAAAGAAAAGACAACATTCCTTCAAAATTATTTTTCTCTCTTGGTCTTGTCAGTTCTTGACCAAGGTTGGCAAAAACAATGTACTATATTTTCTGTCCTAAAGTAGTGATTTTACTACTGAAAGACCAACAAATAAATATTTTAAGATTTACAGACAAAATAAGTGTCTTGGCAACTATTAGAGTCTTTCCTACAAAGAACAGGCAGACCCACATTGCATTCTGATAAAACTCTGCTTACAAAATGAAGCAGAGGATGGAATTTGATCCAGGATTCTAATTAGCACCCACCCATCTTAAAGGTGGGTAATAGTCTGAAGGTCTGTTTTTATTTAAGCTTTCCCAATCTAATTCTCCTTTATGAATTATTTCATCTGCACCCTGAGACACAGAGATAGTTTTCCTGTGGTTTATTCTTGCTTAAGTAGAGAATGGTCTCGTTTCCAACTATGTTAAACACATACACACATTCGAAAACACAAAGGAGAGAAGAGAAAGATAGGAGACTGTAGAAGAACATTAGAATGAAGCTTTCTGCTCTAGAAATGATATAATTTTGATCTTCTGTTTGTGACATCATGAAAAAGATAAACTAGAATGAATCTGGTTTATTTAAGATGTGACAGATTTTGTTTTCATTCTTTTCTAGGTTAAAAAATACTGATATTTTACAAATTAAATAGCAAGGCCTTATTTCTACAACTAATACAAGGAAAAACTTGAATTCAGTTTTAATTTCTCCCTATTCCAAACCATCTTTTTGCAAATGGACAGATCTCAAGCACTGTTCAATAGACCTAAACACCATTCCTAGTAATTCTACCAATTCAGCTACCAGTTCATTGAGAGGGCCTGAGACTGAAGTGTTGCTTGAACCCTGTGGTGACAAGGTTATTTGGTTCATACCAGTGGTATGCAGGGGACAAACCCTAGGGCTGCACTCGGAGGTGCTCAGGAAACTATGTTGTAGTAGGGGTAGAACTGGGGTCAGCAGCATGAACCTTAAACCCTTTTCTATCTTCTTCCCCAAACTACACTTTTTCCATTATGTAAATTATTGTGTTTGTCTCCCATTGTTGCTATAACAGATGAACATAAAGTTAGTAACTTAACTCAACACAAACTATCTTAGCATTCTGGAATTTAGAAGTTCAAAGTACATTTTTCTAGACTAAAATTAAGGCATAAGAATGGGCATTCCTCTAGAAGATCTTGAGAAGAACTATTTGCTTTCTTGCTGGTAGTTTTTGGCTCACGGACACTTTCTCCAGCTTCAAAATAAACTCTACAGCATTTTCCAATATTTGTCCCTCAGTTTCTGTTGTCATACTGATTTCTCTCTAGGAACCACCTGTCTCTTTTCTATAGAGTTTTCATATTTTCATTAGATTTATCCAAAATACCTGAGTAATGTTCACATTTAAAGATACATAATTTTATCTATATACTCCATTTTCTCATAAAATATTACATTCACAGGTTATGAATATTAAGACATATCCCAAGCACTGCCAAAAATTATTTAACACAGAGCCAGGAGTAAACTCTGAGCACCAAAAAACATGGTCCCTCTCCCCGAAAAATGGTAAGACATTTTGGAACAAGGAGAGTATGCATTACTCTACTACTATTATTTATTATAGTCTGGCAAATAACTCGAGGTAGAACATTTGGAGCTCAAAGAGAAGTGAGACATAAGCATAACATAAAGGGATATTTGAATGGAGATTTAGCAGAAGAAAATATTACTGAGAATTTAGGAGAAAGCCAGGAGAAAGTGCTCACACAGAGCTGTATAAAAGAAGTTACAAAACTATTGAGATACCAAGTAAATAACCTACAATTTGAAAGAAAATTGAGATTTCCCAATTGGAAAACCGTTCAGCTCAGCACCCTCTCCCTGAACATTCTACTCACAGAGTATTTCAGCCTTGTCCCTTGTCCCTTGCCTCTGCCTCTCCTCTCTCTCTTTCTCTCTCTTTCTCTCTCTCTCTCCTCTCTCCTCTCTCTCCTCTCTCTCTCCTCTCTCTCCTCTCTCTCCTCTCTCTCTCTCCTCTCTCTCTGTCCTCTCTCTCTCCTCTCTCTCCTCTCTCTCTCTCTCCTCTCTCTCTCTCCCTCTCTCTCTCTCTCTCCCCTTGCTGGAGACTAGCTTACTGGGACATAGAGAACACACAGCTGCAGTGTGTGTGTGTGTGTGTGTGTGTGTGTGTGTTAATTTAGAAAGTCTGGATCAGCCTTTGGAAAAGTTGCTTCAGACAGCAAGAATATTTTAACTCGGGCACATATATAATTTACTTTCTAAAAAAGGTGCAAATGATAGGAGAAAGGCAAAAGTATCTTGGTACATCCCAAAGATTCTGCATTATTTTATTTTAGATGGTAATACTCTTATCACTTTCTAGACTAGTGGCATGACAATTCTATAAATATTTAATCATGTTGAGGTTTTTTTCTCTGCTGCTCCTTCAGTTCCCCAATTATAGTCTTTCTAAAGTCACAACTCTGTTCATTTAACACACAAATGGCACTGTTCCTTCCCGATACTGAGTCTATCTCATTGATTTTAATTTGGATTATGAATGGCAGGTGACTCTCTAGGCAATAAGCAACAGCTTCCAAAGAACCCAATTGTAGGGATGGAGATTACACTCATGGAGGATCTTTAAGCTCTAGAGCAATCTGGCTGTTCTATCAAGGCACCTGTAGAAAGAAGCTGCCAACATATTTGTCTCAATTAGACTCATACATAATAACTTCTCCCTGCAGAACTCATTGAAGCGTGTAAAATGTCAGGGAAGAGCTACCCCCCCCCCCAATGAGTGATGGAGAGAGGAGGGAGGGTTGGGAATTGAGTAGAGAAATCTTTCCTTCATAAGTCTATGAGGAAGCACCAATATTGCAGATTCAAGTAAAATTTTTCTGACTGACATGGAGTTGATGTTGGACTTCTTTCACCACCACCATCACCACCACCCCCGTGCATTGCTTCTTACACAAATTTTAGGATTATTAGGAAGGAGATTTATTAATTCTGTATTATCTTTATTTTCATTTTATCAAACACAGGACTTAACCCAATGAATAAATTTTTACTATTAACCACCAAACTTCATTTAAAAATTGTTTGGAAAAAAATAACTAATGGCACCCCCTATGATATCTTTTTTTTTTTTTGGCCACACCCATTTGATGCTCAGGAGTTACTCCTGGCTAAGCGCTCAGAAATAGCCCTTGCCTTGGGGGGACTATATGGGAAGCTGGGGGATCGAACCTCAAGGTCCAAGAAGCCAAGGTTCTTCCTTGGCTAGCGCTTGCAAGGCACACACCTTACCTCTAGTACCACCTCACTGGCCCCCTATGATATTATCTTAACTGAAAAAAAGGCAGCATTGGCTCTGGTACACTTTAAGAAATTTAAAACTATAGTACTAGAATTTAGTAACAGTGATTTTTCCCTGTCGTCATTTGAAGAGATGCTATCTTAACACAATTTTATGCCAATAAAGAATAAACTACCTTCTCTGGTGGGTAATTAGTTATGAGATCTATAGTCTTTTATATAGATATGATTGTTGAATACATATTGCTATAAGCTGGCAAAAATTTAAAGATAGTCACTATGTACCTTAAATATTACTGTGAAAGAATTGTAATTCACTTTGGTCACAATAAAAATTATTTAAAAATAATTAAGGATAACCTTGATTACATGTAATGAATTCCTCAGGAGTACATAATTGTGGGTGTTTGAAGGTACACAAATGATTATGAAATGTGACCGAAAGACTCAGAAGATTAGATCTGTACTAGTGTTCCCAACCTTTATTACTAAGTGCAATAATATGTTTACTGTTGTGCTCACTGTTTTTCCATGCATTAATTCATGAATATGTGTATGTGTGCAAAATCAAATGTACAAAATGGAGTATGACATTCATTCTTGGCTAGGTAAACAGGAATGTAGGTGAGAATGTGAAAAGCATGTGGGGGGACTAAATAGGTTCAAAATATTCTTTTGATATTATGCATCTGTCAATACCATGCTAGGAAGAAGGGAAAATGCATTTAACTAGATGCAATCCAAAAGGGACACTGATAAATATAAACTCTCACGTGAAAACCGATATAATTCCAATGTTAATGAGCAAGGGCACAAGATGATGGGGATATGTTTTTTGTCCAGGAGGTTAGGAGAAACTTCTCTAAAATAAAATCTTTTCAAGCACTAAGAAAAAAATTAAGGCTTACCCTTTTGAATCCTTGATGCTAAATCTTCAGAAAATTCATTAGAGAGGTCAGTTTTAATATGGAGTCTCCCCAACATGGGCATGGAATCAAAGTAGAAACTAATCTGCCTACAGCTCCCGGTGCAAGCAGACAACATAGTGTCAATCTAATAATGGTCAAAACAGAAATAGAACTGAAGATCTCATGCAAGAGACAGAAATATGAGCTTCCCTGAAAGGTACCAGATTAGCCAGCAGAAGTGCCAGTACTCTTTTCAGATACATTATCCACAATTAATGTTTAAATACACATTATTCTATTTGGTCTCACAACAAACACAGAATAATGGGAGGGGCCAGAAATAGTTTAATCCAACTGAGAAAGGAGAAGGAATTTTTGTGAAAATATTTAGCTCTTAGGATTCACAGGGCAGAATTTCTCATCTTCCAAGACCCAATGTGCAGATCAATATTCATCTAGAAAAACCAGAATGCAAATGATTCACTACTAATTTTTCCTTTGATGATAACCATGAAAAGAATACTTGTACAAAGTTTCACTCATATACCAAAACAATTTCATTTTTATTATCTTTGGAATATCTCAAAATTATTTTTATTTTAGTCTTTGGAATATAGTCTTTATTTAAGAACAATGGTTACAAACATGTTCATAATTGGATTTTGGCTATTAAATGCACACCTCCTTTCACAAGTACAAAGTTCATTTCACCATTGTTCCCTCCTCCCCCATCCCCAGCCTATCTTCAAGACAAGTATTGTATTTCTTAATCTATTATTGTCATGGTAGTGATGAATGTAGTTACCTGTATTTGCCAGTTTTTCAACCCATGAAAAACTTCCTAAAAGTCGGGAGTCATATGCTGATATATGGCATGCTGAAACTTGTTCCAGCTTCAGGGACGAGTGATCCGCACCCCTCTTACTTTTAAGAAGTAACTTACTTTTAAGACGTTTATGAAGTTTTTCAAGGGTCATCTTATACACCGGCAAATATGGTATTTTTCTTCTTTTTTTCTTTCCTTTCTTTTTTCTTTTTCCTTCCTTCCTTCCTTATTTTTTCTTCCATCCTTTCTTTTATCTTTCCTTTTCTCTCTTCTTTCCTTCTTTTTCTCTTTCTTTTCTTCCTTCCTTCTTTCTTTTTCTTTCATTTTCTCTCATTCTTTCTTTCCTTTTTCTTCTTTCTTTCTCGCTTCCTTTTTCTTTTTTATTTCTTTTTCTCTCCATCTTTCTTTTATTTCTTTTCTTTCTTTCCTTCTTCCTTTTCTTTGTTTCTTTCTCTTTCTTTCCTTTCTCTCTCTTCCTCTCTTTTCTTCCTTGTTTTTATTTTTTTTGGGGTATAATTATTTCTCTAACTGCACTTACCACTCTGTGATAAGCTTCATATCATGGGCTGATTCTTCTGGCTCTAATCTTTATTGTCTCTGGGTATTATTACCCTAATGTCTATTATTTTTTTAATCCCACAGATGAGTGAAACTATGCTGTGCTTCTGTGACATATTTCACTTAACATAATAGTCACCATTTCCATCCATGTATAGGCAAATTTCATGACTTTATTTTTTCTAACAGCTAAGTAGTATTCTATTGCATAAATGTACCAGTTTCTTTAGCCACTCATCTGTTAAAAGGCATTTGGTTGTTTCCAGATACTGGCTATTGTATGTAATTAGCACTGCTATGAACATAGGAGTGCAGAGGGCATTGTATTGTGACTTTATGTTCCTAGGGTATAGCCCTTCAAGTGGTATTGTTGGATCATATGGAAGCTCACTTTCCAGTTTTTTGGGGGTTTCTTTTTTTTTTTTTGGTTTTTTGGGCCATACCCATTTGATGCTCAGGGGTTACTCCTGGCTAAGTGCTCAGAAATTGCCCCTGGCTTGGGGGGACCATATGGGATGCCAGGGGATCGAACCGCAGTCCTTCCTTGGCTAGCACTTGCAAGGCAGACACCTTACCTCGCCACCTCGAAGGCCCCACTTTCCAGTTTGTTAAAGGAATATTCATATTGTTTTCCAAAAAGGCTGGACTAAATGGCATTCTCCCCAAAGTGTATTAGAGTTCCTTTCTCCCTACATCCACGCCAATAATGGTTGTTTTGTTCTTAGTAACATGTGTCAGTTTCTGTGACATGAGATGATATTTCAGTGTTCTTTGGCTTGCATCTCCCTGATGATTCATGCTGTGGAGCATTTTTTCATGTGCCTTTTGGTCACCTGCATTTATTCTTTGAGGAAATCTCTTTTCATTTTTTCTTGTCATTTTGTTGAGTTCTGTAAGGATATATTAGATATTAGTTCCTTATCTGATGGGTTTGTATGAATAGTTTCTCCCATTCCATGGTTGACCTTTTTATCCTAGCCACTATTTCCTTTGAAGTGCAGAAGCTTCTCAGTTTAATGTCCCATTTGTTTATTTCTGCTTCCACTTGTTTGGATAGTGGTATTTCCTTCTTGAAGATGCCTTTAGTCTCAATGTCATAGAATGTTTTACCTACATTTTCTTCTAAATACCTTAGTTTCAGGTCTGATATCGTCTTTAATCCATTTTGATTTGACCTTTGTGCATGGTGTTAGATGGAGTTCTGAGTTCACTTTTTTGCATGTGGCTGAACAGTTGTGCCAGCAACATTTGTTAAAGAGGCTTTCCTTGCTCCATTTTGCATTTCTTGCCCCTTTTTCATGTTTATCTTTAGAGGGATTGCATAGAATCTGTACAATGCTTTTGGAAGTATTGCCATTTTAATTATGTTAATCCTCCCAATCCATGAGCAGGGTATATATATATATATCTCCATTTTCTTGTGTCTTCTTTTATTTTTGAAGCAATGTTTCATAGTTTTCTTTGTATAGGTCCTTCACTTCTTTAGTTAAGTTGACTCCAAGGTATTTGAATTTGTTATTATTGTTGTTGTTTTGGGGGGCACCCTCTGTGATGCTCAGGGGTTACTCCTGGCTCTGCACTCAGAAATTGCTCCTGGCTTGGGTCCCGGGAGTTTGAACCACAGTCCATCCTACGTCAGCTGCATTCAAGGCAAACACCCTACCACTGCACTCTGTCCTCTGTATTTGAATTTCTGTGTTGTTATCTTGAATGGGATTGTTTTCTTGTAATGTCTATTTCTTTTCTATGATTATTTGAGTATAAGAAGGCCAAGTATAGTATCATGTCATTGGCAAACAGTGAGAGCTCCACTTCTTTTCTGATCTGGATGACCTTGCTATCTATATTTATCTAGTTTAATTGCTATTAATTGCTATGGCAAGTAATTTTAGCACTATATTGAATAGGAATAAGGAGGGAGGCATACTTGCCTTGTTCCAGATCTTTAGGAGAAAGGATTTCTGTTTTCCTCTATTGAGTATAACAATTGTCATGGGCATGTGTCCTTGTACCTGAAATGGGTTCTACCACTCTGGAGCCCCACCTTGGGATTCTGTCTCTTCTCAAAAACTATTTTTTAAAAAGTCAACAAGGCTCAGAAATATAACACCCAAGATCAAGGACAGCAAAATTTTGTTCTTTAAAAGAATATTTATGAAAACACTCCTATATGCCAAACAACTGCTGCATTTCTTGGTAATTCACAGAAACCAAATAACCTGCTAAATTTCCAAAGCACAAAGTTGGGAGTCAAAGGTAGAAGTTTTACCTATCTCAGAGGAAAGTACAACAAAAGCTGGACAACAGAGGGAAATAGTAAAGCTCCCAATACATTTGCTCTAAGATGTGATGAAAGAGCTAGAGTTTTCCAATCAACTAAGCAGAAATATGTGAGGCAGAATGAAGAGCATATAAAGGATATTGATTTTTAATAACCAGATTGACTCTTCTAGGGGTATAGCTAGAGTCAGTACAGAGTAGTAATGAGAAAGAAGGATAGAAGGAGTGAGAGGTTAGATTTGGTATCAAATGCAAAAGATAATCATAGACGTGTTTTTCACAAAGGTTGACGCACCCAGCTTTGTGATTTGATTGTGATATGTGATTCTCACTCATGATATGTAATTTAGAGTAAAAATGAGGGAAAAAGTAAGCCTTGAAATAAATATGGTAAATTATAGAAGTAGATATAGTAGAGGGGATTGTGTTTCTACAATATCATAATAATCCAATTAGTGGAATTTAGTGACTTATGAGGAGGGATTTTGAGAAAGAAGAATGATACCAGACCTCCTACCTTGAGAGGATGAAAAACTGTCGACATTGAGAGAAGTGCTATTTTCTCATCACTTGCATATGGACCCTACCAAAAAAAGAAAAAAATATGGAAATAGAGTAACATGTTGACAGTGTTTTTCATGAATGATGAAATAACTCTCCAAAATTTTCTAAATGTTCTAAAATGAGCACAAACCATTATCAAAGAAGTAAACTACATGAATAATTACTACATTCTCACTTTTATAATTTAAAAAAATGATTATCCCATGTTCCCCTTTCCTTTCTCTTTCTTACTGTGAGTGTTTACCTGCTTACATTGCTCACATGCCTGACCCTAGTACTTCCTGGGTATTATACTCATCTGGTTGTCATTTTGCAATACTCATTACAATACTTACTGTGTTTGGGAAAGGGTGATGTGGTGCTCAGATGCTTGCTTTAAAGAATTGTAAAAATGAGCCGAAGAGATATCATGGCAGGTGGCTGACCTGGATTCAATCCCTGGCATCTAGATGGTCCCCTGACCCTGCCAGGTGTGATTTTTCAGTGCAGATCCAGGAGTAATCTCTGATTGCAGCCCTATGTGGTCCAAAAACAAAAAAAAATTGTATACCCAGTTCTGGTGATTGATCTTTCTAGCTGTGCTTACATATACCCAGCTCTGTCCTGGCAACCACACATATTTAAGCTTCAAGGATCCTGAACATTAGGGCTGCTGGGACTATACCAAACTTGTGAGAGACATCAAGGTCCAAACTCAGTGCCATGCTTGCTGGACTTATGTATTTTAATGCTGGGTCATACTGCAGGGTTATTGTGCTTTTTGAAAGGGATAAGAGAAAATCTGTGGAGCCCCAAAAAGTCAAGAAAACTTTTTAAATATGAACATTGAATAAGGGAGTCAGTCATTATTTGAGTCCAGATCTGTTTGACTCCAGAAGCCAAGATCTAACTGAATATCTAACACAAATATGAAGAGCACCTCTAAATTGTTTCTAAGAAATTTAAACAGCAAAGAAGTTATGTGGATATTTTATGGTCAGGTTAAATTTTGGAACCTGGAGCTCAAGAAGAAATTTTTTAATAGAAAGGTGAAATTAAGAAGTCATACCCAGGGAGCCGGGAGGTGGCGCAGGAGGTAAGGTGCCTGCTGCCTTGCCTGCGCTAGCCTATGACGGACCACGGTTCGATCCCCCGGTTCCCATATGGTCCCCCTTGCCTGCCAGGAGCGACTTCTGAACACATAGCCAGGAGTAACCCCTGAGCATCACTGGGTGTGCCCCCCCCCAAAAAAAAAAGAAGTCATACCCACAAAGAAGAAAGTTTAATTTATGGGTAAAAGAGAGCATTAAAGGTAACAGAGAGAGACTGAACATAGAAAGAAATTGCCTAGAATACTTGATAAGGAAATAATAAAAAACATGAGGACAGGTAACCACATTCACAAATGTAGTCACCATGATTAAACCAGACCAGCCCAAAGACTCACTCTTCTCTCAAACAGATGTAAACCAAATCATGAAAGATCATGGGTACACCATCCCAGGCAGTAGAAAGCTGGCCATCTCAGGAGAGGGCAGGCCAAGCTCCCTCCCTACCAGCACCATGCCTGCTGATTTCATTACCCAGAATCACCATTTTCCTGATGATCCTGCCTGATCACCCCTTTACAATTTCCTTTGGGGACACCAAGCTGACAAAACTTCAGGTATGCCAGAATTTGGGCAGATATCACCAGCGTTTTTGAAGAGTAGAGTATCCTCCCCCATTATCTTATTTCTCCTAAGAGTACTGGTAGCTGAATACATACCCATAAAAGTTTCAGTATCTGAAACAGTGCTTTGAATTTCTAGACAACTTAATTTGTTTGTTGCTGACATCCCTATAGAAACACACTAACTTAACAGAATGGACAGCAAACAACAAGAACTTAGTAAATTTCTGGGCCCGAGAGATAGCATAGTGGCGTTGGACCAAAGGTGGTTTGTTCGAATTCCAGTGTCCCATATGGTCCCCCGTGCCTGCCAGGAGCTATTTATGAGCAGATGGCCAGGAGGAACCCCTGAGCACGACTGGGTGTGCCCCCCCCCCAAAAAAAAGAACTTAGTAAATCTTATGTCATTGTATTAGTGACTTCATTGGAATACAATGATTTTAACAAATATGCTTACTACTACACTTTTTCTTTTTTTATTATTTATTTTGAGCAAAGTGGGTTACATATCTTTCACAGTAATATTTTAAGTACATATTAATATTGAATCAGGGGAATTCCCACCACCAAAGTTGTCCTCCCCTCATCCCTAATTTTTGCGTGTAAAGAAAGCTCTTGTTGACAGTAATATTTTAGGTACATGATAACTTAATATCAGGGCGATTCCCTTCACTGAATTGTTCTCCCTACACCTCCGTTCCCATCCTACCTCCCATGTCTACCTCCCTCAGCCCCTGGCCTGCAAGAGTACGTGGTCTCCTCTGTGCCTAACTTGCTACCCAGTGGTCTTACACCTGTGTGGACTTGATAGCTCCCTTATTTCCTCCTGTAACTGGGGGTCGGGACTAGATAGATCAAGTTACATGGTTTTATTTGAAGAAGGGAAAAGTAATACACTGGAGTAAAAATCAAATACACTGAAAATGGGCGGGGTCCTTCTAGAGGCTCTCATCCTTGGTTTGAGAGACGCAGAGGAAAACGGCAAATCACTCCAGCAGTCCAAAAAGGAGTGTCACTTGAAATAATATATCCAGTGAACATTCCAGCAATAAAGGTAAGCACCACTTAAAAGCCATGATCTTGAGATAAAAACATGGCAGAGTACATAAAGAAAGAAGAGAAAGGAAGAATATATATAAATATATATTATACATATATTATTATATATTATATATGTAAAGGGAGACATCAACTTTAATAACTACTCCAAAACAAGAAATCAACAAAAGCTAGATAGATAAATAAAAAATTAAAGTAAAATAAAATAAATTAAAAAAAAAGAAAAGGTAAAAGGGAGAAAAATTATTTTGTGCCTCTTTTTCTTTTTCCCTCCTGTACAGGCACAGTAAATATTGGGGTCATTCAAAGAGGAATTCCCTTGGCCTAAGGGATACAGGTTTTCTCTACCCTTAGAGTATATTGTCATGGGATTAACTATAGACTCCGTACAGGCTCATTTATTCTTCTCTTGATGTTTTTGTGGTGTTTGGAAGACTTTTGCTCCCTCCTGGGTGATAAAATCAGACCACTGTATCTAAAGATCTTGGTATCTACATCAGTCAAGATGTGGAACTTGTGATGAAGTCTTTCTTTGTGGTTCTAGAAGTTCTGCTCTCTCAGTGTCATTTTAATCTGTCTTCTGTGGTTGGTAGTTTTGATCTTTGCATTGATCCTAGGATGTTTCCAGAAGACCCCTTCTGTTGCAATTGTCCCAGGCAAACCTTTGGAGCTGGAGATCATGGTTGTTGTGCAGGCCATAGCTCAAATTCTAGACTATGGCTTTTTTTTTTTTGGTTACAAGATATATACAGTCTGGTTATGATTGTTTCAGCCTGTCATCTGCAGATCGCAATCTTGGCTTTGGACAGACCAAAGGTTGACCAGTCTTCTGATTTTGTCTTATCGTTCTATGGTGGGGTAGGGTAACCTTGTTCTAGGTCAAGTTGCTCCCATTTTCCTCATTGTCAGCATATCCTATTAGAGCTGGCACTTGATGGTGTCCCAGCAGTATTAAGGATGTCCCAGACAGGATTTGTTTCCTGTAGTTGTGATGAACTGTCTTTCTATGTCTGGGTTCACGGCTGGACAGATGATGTCTATTCACCTGGGGTCTAAGTTTGGTCCACATGACATATTTTCAGGGTGGGAGATGTCCCTTATTGTAAACAAGTATGAGATCTCATCCCTCATAGATGAGAGATGGTTTTTATGCGTAAGATTTCCCCTTTTTTAGTGTCTCTTTGCAGGGGGAAATGGTGCTACATTATATTGCCGGTGCATTTGGGGGTGGAAAGGGAAGAAAACACAACAGGTAGCACTCCCAAAACATATAAGAAATAGAAATAAAACTATATGTGCTCATGTAAATATATAAAAATAATAAAATAACAAGTTAATTGAAGGAACAAAATGGTGCAATAGACTTACTATTGGGGGGGGGGAAGCGGGTAAAAAGGTACTGTGTACAGATTACTTATGATGGAGGTATAGGTTTCCCCATTGACTTTTGGGATTTTCTTGTGGTGTGTGGGTTCCCGAGCGCCTTTACATCATGCCCCCTGACCTTCTTCAGTTTGGTAAGAGAACAGTGGCAGGAAGGTCATGGGGAGAGTTCTTGCTTTTGGGGGTGCTTTTAGAGCTAAGTCCATTTTCAAGTACTAGTCCATGTTAGGAAGAGTTGGTAAGGAGGGACGCGCATTCTGAGTCAGCAGGGGAAATGGTTGGCTCTTCTTGCCAGGGATGAGGTGTGAGTTTGACTGGGTGTCCCTTCATTTGGGTTCTGGGTACTGGTTCGTTTGGGTAGAAGGTCAGTCTTGATGCCTAATGGATTAAGAACTGAGGGGGAAGAGTTTTAATAAGGTGGTAAATCTGGATGGGGTTGAGGGGTGCGGGGATAGTTGGATATCCAAAGGGGGGAGAGGAGAAGGTATATAGAAGGGGCAGGAAAGAAGAAAAGAAAAAAATATTAAAAAGAAAAGGAGAAGAGAAAAAAAAGAAAAAGGAGAAGAAAGTGAGAAGAGAGGAGAAAAGAGCAAAGGAATTCTAGTTTGCTTGAATGAGTTCAGTGAGTAAGGTCTGTAGATCAGTCTGTAGGTTACTGTTGCTACTTCGGTGGTCTGGCTTGTCACATGCTTCAAGTCCTAAAAGAAGGTATAACCTGGAGATAAAGTGTACGTTAAAGAGATTTCTCAGGACATTCTCATAGTGCAAGCTGGGTATGGTATCTCATGTGACTGAGCCCCGGGGTGCCATCTTGTTTTGTTCATCCTATGTATCCCATAATGCCTGTGAATATAAAAGCTGAGAGGTTATTTTAAATATATAAAGATTAAAGCATTAAAATATATTGTTATGAGATGTTTCCATTGGAGTCAGTGATTTCCCATGGCATTCTCTACCTATATTTCAGTATAAGATTCCTAAGGGGATGTTATGGGTCTTTGTGATAGAAGGCTGATTACATACCTGTTCTCTCTGTACTGCTGTTTCTGTTGTTGATTATTTCTTTGTGGTATAATGTTTAGTCCGGTGTATGTGTCGTTCTTCTTTCACGTGTTTTGGACACTACTTCTCGGTATTTGTTGACTATTACAGTGTTTGGAGTTTCTACCCTGTTAAACCCTGTTATTTGATTGTTGAATATTGGTTGTATATAATGTGTATGTTTTAGGTGCTTCAGAATAGTGCTATCATTCTGTATTTATCTTTCGTCTTCTGACTTACTTTGTTTAGCATAATATGATCTAGATCCATCCACGTTGCTGCAAAATCTGTGATTGTATAATTTCTGACTGCCATGTAGTATTCCATTGTGTATAGATACCACATTTTAATGATCCATTCATCTGTTGTTGGACTCGGCTATTATACTGAGAGCTGCTATAAATAGTGGGGTGCACACATATTTTGGGATGAATGTCCTTCCGACTTGGGGGTTGATACCTAGGAGAGCAATTGCTGGGTCAAACGGCAGCTCAATTCTTATTTCCTTGAGCACTCTCCAGACTGTTCTCCATAGGGGTTGGACTAGGGGGCATTCCCACCAGCAGTGGATGAGAGTGCCTTTTTTATTACCGCATCCCTGCCAACAGAGACTGTTCCCATTATTTTTGATGTGAGCCATTCTCACTGGTGTGAGGTAGTACCTATTTGTTGTTT
Source organism: Crocidura indochinensis (assembly GCA_004027635.1). Taxonomy (NCBI): domain Eukaryota; kingdom Metazoa; phylum Chordata; class Mammalia; order Eulipotyphla; family Soricidae; genus Crocidura; species Crocidura indochinensis. Next base: position 21,016 of record PVKC010002835.1, read on the forward strand.
TGATTTGAATTTCTCTGATGATAAGTGAAGGTGAGCATGTTTTCATGTGTTTGTTGATCATCTTTCTGTCTTCTTCAGAGAAGTGTCTATTCATTTCTTCTTCCCATTTTTTATGACTTTATTTGGTTTTAGGGGACTCAGCTTTCTGAGAGTTTTGTATATTCTGGATATCAGCCCTTTATCTGATATGTTGAGTGAGAAGATATTTTTCCCAGTCAGTTAACTGTCTTCTTGCATTAAGGAGGGTTCTTTTGCCATGCAGAAGCTTTTTAGTTTGATGCAGCCCCATTTGTTTATGTTTGATGCTAAGGTTCTTGCCATTGGTGCTCCATCCTCGAAGACCTTTTTGATATGTAGGTCTTCGAGTGTTCTACCTATTTTGTTCTCTATAGACTTTATAGATTCGGGTCTATTTTCGAGGTCTTTGATCCATTTTGAGGTAATTTTTGTATAAGGCGAGAGGTATGGGTCTATTTTGAATTTCTTACATGTGGTTTTCCAGTTGTACCAACACCATTTGTTGAAGAGACTTTCTTTGTTCCATTTCAAGTCCTTGGCTCTTTTGTCAAATATTAGTTGACTGTATATCTGGGGGGTTCGTGACTGGATATTTTGTTTTAACCCACTGGTCTGTGGTCCTGTCTCTGTTCCAGTACCATGCTGTTTTGATCACTATGGCTTTATAATATAGTTTCAAGTTAGGTAAAGAGATGTCACCCAGTTTCTTGTTTTTCAATATGTGTTTGGCTATCCTGGGTCTTTTGTGATTCCAGATGAATTTTATGATTGATTGTTCTAGATCTTTAAAGAATGATGTCTGAATTTGGATAGGTATTGCATTAAATCTATATAGTAGTTTGGGTAAGATAGTCATTTTGACTATGTTGATTCTACCTACCCATGAGCTTGGGATGTCCTTCCATTTCCTTAGATCCTCTTCAATTTCTTTCTGGAGTGTTTTGAAGTTTCCCTGGTATAGGTCTTTCACTTCCCTTGTAAGATTGATTCCTAGGTACTTTATATTTTTTGATACAATTTTAAATGGAGTTGTGTTTATGATCTCTCTCGTCTCATCTTCGTTATTTGTATAGAGAAACGCTACTGTCTTTTGTGTATTGACTTTGTATCCAGCCACTTTGCATTGGTTAATTGTTTCTAAGAGCTTTAGTGTGGACTCTTTAGGGGGTTTGATGTATATCATCATATAGTCTGCAAAAAGAGATAGTTTGAGTTCTTCTTTCCCAATTTGGATTCCTTTGATTTCCATCTCATGTCGGATTGCTATTGCTAGAACTTCTAATATTATGTTGAATAAGAGTGGAGAGAGTGGACAGCCTTGCCTAGTTCCTGACTTTAGTGGAAATGCTTCTAGTTTTTCACCGTTAAGGATAATGTTGGCTGTGGGCTTTTCATAGATAGCTGTAACTATCTTGAGAAAGGTTCCCTCTAACCCTATTTTGCTGAGTGTTTTCAACATGAAAGGGTGCTGGATTTTGTCGAACGCCTTCTATGCATCAACTTATATGATCATGTGGTTTTTGACTTTCTTGTTGGTGATGTGATGTATGATGTTGATTGATTTGCGTGTGTTGAACCAACCTTGTATTCCTGGGATGAAGCCCACTTGGTCATGATGTATGATCTTTTTGATAAAGTGTTGGATTCAGTTTGCTAAAATTTTGTTGAGGATCTTTGTATCTATGTTCATTAGTGAGATTGGTCTGTAGTTTTCTTTCTTGGTGGTGTCCTTGCCATCTTTGGGAATGAGTGCAATATTAGCCTCATAAAAGGAGTTGGGAAGGATTCCTGTTTCTTCGATGTTTTGGAAGAGCCTGTGGAAAAGTGGTAATAAGTCTTCTCAGAATGTTTGATAAAATTCTCCTGTAAATCCATCTGGACCTGGACTTTTCTTCTTAGGGAGTTTCTTAATTACATCTTCAATTTCCTCTGAAGTTATTGGTCTGTTTAGGCTTTCTAGGTCTTCCTTATCCTGTCTCGGAAGATGGTATTTTTCCAGGAACCTGTCGATTTCTACTGGGTTCTCTAGCCTAACTGAGTATAGTTGTTCATAGTATGATCTCATGATATGTTGTATTTCTTGGGGTTCTTTTGTGATTTCTCCCCTTTCATTTATAATCCTACTGATTTGGGTGTTTTCCCTCTTTTGTTTTGGTAAGTTTTGCCAGTGGTTTTTCTATCTTGTTTATTTTTTCAAAAAACCAACTCCTGGTCTCATTGATTTTTTGTAATGTTTTCTTAGTTTCTATGTTGTTTATTTCTGCTCTGGTTTTTATTATTTCTTGCTTTCTGGCTGTGGTTGGATTTCTTTGCTGTTGTTGTTCCAGTTCCTTGAGGTGATCCTTTAAACTGTTGATTTTGACATTTTCCTGTTTCTTGACATAGGCCTGCATTGCTATGAGTTTCCCCCTAATTGGTGCTTTTGCTGTGTTCCACAAATTTTGACAAGTTGTCTCTTCGTTATCATTTGTCTCAAGGAATCTTTTTATTTCTTCCTTGAGTTGCTCTTTGATCCAGCTGTTGTTGAGCAACATATTGTTTAATCTCCAGATATTAGTTTTTCTCCATTGCTTCTTCTTGCAGTCAATATTGACCTCTGTTGCATAGTAATCTGATAGGGTGCTTCTAATGATCCATACCTTTGTGATCTTATATAGGTTAGATTTGTATCCTAAGACATGATCTATTCTGGAGAATGTTCCATGTGGGCTTGAGAAGAATGTACACTTTTTCTTTTTACTTTCTTTTTAACTTTCATTTTTTATTTCCTTTCCTTTTTTATTTTTACTTACAAATTTTTTTCAATAACTTGGTTTTCACTTATCTGGAAACAAATATATTATGGTAACTATGTCAACTATGTGATGCATTTTCTTTAAATAAAGTAAAAAATTTTGAAAAGAAAAGAAAATGTAAAAGCAGCCTGGAAATTGAAGAGGATTTTCCTAAGCTGAAAGGGATAATTTGTAGTAAGATGAAATGTCTCCTGGTTGGAGGCTAAAGAAGAATTGGACAAGTAAAGTTTCACAGATTACAACAGACTGCACCTGATCAAGATCAGAAGTGTGAAATTTTCTTTCAAAAACAGTACTGTCCATCAGATAAAGGTTTGATATCTAAGATACAAAGTACTCACAAAGGTTAGCCCTACAAAATCTAAAATAAATCAAAATATGGGGAGAGGAAATGAACAAATCCTTTTCTTTCTGCTTGTTGTTGTTTTGTTTTGTTTTTAGGCCACACCAAGTGATGCTTAGGGGTTACTTCTGGATATGAACTCAGAAATCACTCCTGACTTGGGGGAAAATATGGAATGCCAGGTATTGAACTCAGAACTGTTCTGGGTCAGCCATGTGCAAGGTAAATACCATACTGCTGAGCTATCGCTCTAGCTCCAAACATCCCCTTTTCTAAGGAAGATCAAAAAATGGTCCAAAGGGGCTGGAGAGGTGGTGCTAGAGATAAGGCATCTGCCTTGCAAATGCTAGATTAGGGCAGACCCCATTTTGATCCCCCAGCATCACATAGTGTTCTCCCAATTCAGGGCGATTTCTGAGCTCATAGCCAGGAGTAATCCCTAAGAGGCAAATGGATGTGGCCCAAAACAAACAAAAAAAATGACCAACAGACACATAAAAAATGTTCATCGTCACATATCATTAGGAAAATCTAAGACAATAATGAGATATCACTTAACCAATCTCTGTAGGTAAGGATGTGATGATAAAGGAACTCTCATCCATTGCTGGTGGCAATGCTGCCTGATCCAACTCCATTGAAAAACAGTATGGAAAATTCTCACTAACCTACAAATAGAGGTGCCATATGACCCAGTAATCCACCTTTTAGGAACTTGTCCTCAGGAAAGAAAAACATTTTTTCCAAAAGAATGTATACACAACTCTATTCATTGCAGCACTCAGGAACATAGATAAGACTTGGAATCAATATAGCTGTCCAACAACAGACAAGTGGATCATGAAGATGTGGTTCATATATACAATGGAACTCTACATAGATATAAGGAATGATAACAAATTATACAATTTGCAGCAAAGTGGGTAAAACTAGGAGATATTATGTTAAATGAAGTAAGCCAGAAGAAGGAGGCTAAATACAGAATGATATCACTTTTATGCGGTTTTAGAATAATTGCACAGGGGCCAGAAAGATAGCATGGAGGTAAGGCTATCTTACCTTCCATGCAGAAGGTCACGGTTAGAATCCCGACATCCCTCATGGTTCCCTGAGCCTGCCCGGAGCGATTTCTGAGCATAGAGCCAGGAATAACTTCTGAATGCTGCCGGGTGTGACCCAAAAACAAAAACAAAACAACAAAAAAAGAATAATTGCACAATAAAAAATGGTCTAAATCTTAGATGTTTGAAACACCATATGCTCCAGAGTATAGTTGGGAGTATATAAGGATAAGTAAACAAACTTAGTGGAAGATGAAGAATACAACAGTATATATTCTCATTTGTACAACTAAGAGACCTACAGCAATGGATACAGCTGATTAGATTAAACAGGTGTTCAATCAACTGTTCTTTATAGTTTATAATAATGTTTAATGATTTTATTCACAAAAATGGGTGCAGAATACATTTGGAATCCATGGACTCCCACTACTTTGCCCACTGTAAGAATGTTTTAGTGACTTAATTTTACTATGTCTATGATAACTCTTTAATCATTTTGTTCACAGTGGTTCTTGGAGATATAGGTTGGTCGCCTAAGTTTCACATCACAATGCAATATCTTACTAGACTCCCATACAGTGCTCATTATGGTAATGTCTTGACAAAATTTTGCAATTTATTAATTTTTCATTTGGTTATGCTTGATAATAAGATTTATTGTTTATGTCCACAGATACCACTGGAATAGGCAACTTCATGACATAGGCTCTTGCTGCAGTGCTTATTTGTTATGTTTTCGCAATCTATTTGCAATTCAAGCTAGTTTATTCTATCACAATGCCCATGTTTTCCATATGCTTTCAGAAGAGAAACCTGGATGCTCAGGACCCATTAGATGATACTTTATGAGATAGACTTCTTAGTATTCTAGATTTGAAAATCATAATTGTGTTAAAAATGTTCTATGCACACGCTAACCCCTGAAGCCTTTCTTCAACAAAGTTTACCCTTATCAATGATGACAAAGGCTAGAAATTATAAATTAATTCCTTATTTACCTACTTTATATATCTTTAAGTGTCTGACCCATTCCACCTGGATAAGTTCTTCAACTGCAAACTTTGGATCAATCTTCAATATCTGTGTGTATTTATGTAGTGGATACCTCTATGTCTGTCTAATACATATCTGTATTGTACATAATGCCTGTCTATTCATTGTCATTCATACCCCCTCACCTATATATCACTTTGTTGCATATGTAAACATTTCTAATCTTATCATGATTTGGAATTTCTATGTATAAACATTCTGGACCCACCCTGATCAGTGATTGGACCCTACTCTAGGGTGGCTTTCTGGACCCACCCTGATCCTACCCTGATCAGTGATTGGACCCTACTCTAGGGTGGGACCTGGCTTTCTGCCCTTACCCTAGGGTGGTATCTGACTCTAATGTATAAAAGAGAAGTCTGTGAGAGGCTTGAGGGGCTTTTTGGGTTGGAACTGATGCTGGGTCATTGGACCTCAGTTATTTCCACCGAATAAAGCTGATCTTTCCACAAGTCTGACTCTCCGTGAGCTGTTCACTCGCCGATTCACCTCAGAACCGCTGGTTACTGGGTGGTAGACGCATTCTCCGAGCTGAAGGGGAGAGACCTCGTCCTCCCTACCTCCGTTAGCGACCTCTCTTGGGGACGAATTTCTTCATATTTATTTAATACAGCATCACTTTACAAATCTATCTCTATCCTTTTATCCTCTCATCCCTGATCTGTTATTTCTCCCTATTTAACCCTTTTTACCCTCATTCCTAACTCCTCAGGACCAGAACATCCCCCTCACCCCAACCAACTGCAAAAGGACAGACTCATTAGTGGAGATTTTTAAAAAGGCATAGTATCCAAGCCAAAGTCAACAAGAATCAAGAGACCCTAACTAGAGAAATCTAAACTTAAAATGTGCCTGTTATATACTGCTATGTACACTGGCAGACCAGAGGGCTAAGAGTGGTATTATAAGGTGCAAGCTGGAAACTGGTGAAGAGAGGTTAACAATGGTGTTTGGTATGGCCCGAATTCACTGTCACTGTATGACTGAAATTCAACTGTGAGGGATTTTTTAAATCACAATGGTTTCAATAAAAAATTTAAAAATCGGTTTTGACAAAGAATAGATGAGAAAGTCTTTGTTTATCAAAATGGTGGTACTGAGAGAGAGGGTTTTTCTGGGTGAGTGAAGCAAATGAGAAGGATAAAAGAGTCACTAAATAAATAAAAATAAATCAGGCAATACATTCCTGAAGATGTAGAGTGTGGGTCCCTCACACAGGAAAGGAGTTTTTCTAAAGTGATTCTGAAATATGACTCTTTGATATTCAAGTTTTATATAGTAATATTGCAAAATAAACCACTCCAAGTGGAAAATGCTGGTAAAACACCTATTTTATTGGGCTCAGACTTCTGTAGGTCAAGAATTCTGGCAATATATGATTGGGAATGACTCCTGTAGCTTTGAGTGACTCAAATGGCCAGGCACCTTAATCACCTGGATCTTTTGCAGCAGGTGTCTAGGTTTGTAGGCTGACTCAGTTGAAATGTATCATATGGCATCTTATCTCCTAATTCCTTGGTCTTCCCATAATACTGTGTCAAGGTTCTGAGAGGGCTAAGAACCCCTGTAGAATCACTCCTGTTTTTACTGCTGGGAAGAAAGGGAAAACCTTACAAAGTCTAAATCATATCGTGATCTCAATTCATTTAAAAAATACATGTACACCATGAGAAAAGCATGGAAGCCAATGTTCTAAATTCTTGAGGTAGTTCTGTTGTAACAATCTGGCCTTTATCTTTTGGGGGAATCATCTTATTTGAATTTTTAGTTCTCTTATCTGCTTGAATGCAGAAGTTATTTATTTGAATAAAACCTTCTCAAAGCAACTTCGTAATCTCATTAGACTTGGCCATTTTCAGAACAAGCCCAGTAATGGTAGCTTCTGGATATAAACAAACTACATACCTGCCAGACACGTACCATGGCATCACCTTGTCTGAGAGATCAGATTCCCACACTGTGGCACCCCACCAGACTGAAGAGCTAAAAGTGGTTGAGCAGATTCTTTACATTCTTTTTTTTTGGGGGGGGGTCACACCAGGCAGTGCTCAGGGGTTACTCCTGGCTCTATGCTCAGAAATTGCTCCTGGCAGGCACCGGGGGACCATATGGGGCACCGGGATTCAAACTGATGACCTTTTCCATGAAAGGCAAACGCCTTACCTCCATGCTATCTCCCGGGCCCCGCTCTTTACATTCTATGTCTGATGTGGAAGCATGAACAGACCCATAGATGATTGAGCACCAAATTTTGTCACTGGGCATAAAAAACAGTGACCAAAATCCACTGGTTAATATACTGCTATGTTTGCTAATATCACAAGCTAGATTCTGGGCAAAACTCTATCTTCTGTAATTCCTCCAAGATTTTTATAACCAGCTCTTCTTGCAATTCTATTAATTGGATCTTGGAACAAAGCAGCATCTTCCAGAAACTCACATCCATAACTTAACAGTCTTAAAATTAGTGTTTACTCATGAAGATGGAAGATTTAAATGTAAGAATATTTGTAATCAGCATTTTTAGGTCTGCAAATGTAGCTCAGTAATAAACCGCATGCCTCACATATGTAAGGTCCTGAGTTCAGTTCACAACAGTGCAATACACATTCATACATATGCAAAAGTATAAGATTAAATGGCAGGCATTACATTTGCTTTAACAAAACCATAATCAAAAGATAGCATCAAATTATACTTATCTTTCCTGAGAATGGTGCCTGGCACTAAGCCTAGTGTTTTACCACGAGAATGCACTTCTCTCTTCCCAGTACTCACCTTGCCTTTCTATGTCAACTGAAAATCAGGCAGGGCCAACAGACAATTGTCTGAACTCAGCTAGAGTTCACCAATTATCTGGCTGGCATGGTTGAGCTACATGTTTGGTGAGAAGATGAGTGGATTTACACAAGTCTTTCATTGAGCCATAAAGTAAGAGTAAGAAAGAGGTCTAGGGAAACAGGCCAGGCCATCTCTGAATCCCGTCTGGCCCTGAAGTTCTATGTATTTTTTCTGGTCACAGAAGTAAACATCTCTTGTTACATGAGAGCCGCCCTTCATCTGTCATTAGAAAGTCACACACCCACAAATTACCCATTGGAGACATACAAACACTCCTTCACACACATCCTGAGCCCACACCCCTGCAGCAAATAGCCTCACCCAGGTTCACACCCAAGAAGAAGCCACCTGTATCTGCAGCCAGCCCTGCAGCTTCCATGTTCCCCTCCTTATAGCTCCCTCGGGCAGTTCAAGGTAGGTATTCCCCTCCAGAAACTTCCTTCATGTGAAAAGGGGCCTTTCAGTCCTCTGCTCTCTCTCTCTCTCTCCTTGCCTTCTCACTCTCTAGAAATTAATTCTATTTATTGTGATAGCTTGTTGACCCATGGGGTTATATATTTCATGAGAATAAAGCCCAGTGTCATTTATTAAGTGGTCTATCTCCAGTAGCTTGCTTGGGACTGAAAATAGAGAAAACTGAGTGCTCTTTGTCCTTGTTAGCATATGCTGCCACCTACCAACCTGTTACTTTATGCATAAGAATAAAGCTAGGTTTGTAGTTCTGAGATTTTACTCATCAAGAAGTGACCTCTCAGTCTCCATTCTTTTATTTTTTTAAATATCTTTAAGCATTTACTTCTCTCACTCATTATCATTGTCATGATAGTCGTTAGTATAGTTATTTTTTTAACTGCACTCACCACTCTTTGTGGTAAGCTTCATATTGTGGGCCAAGTCCTTCCAGCCCTCATCCCTATTGTCTCTGGATATTATTACAGTAATGTCTTTAATTTTTCTTAAATATCATAGATGAGACTATTCGGTGCCTATCACTCTCCATCTAACTTATTTCACTCAGCATAATAGTTTTCACATCCATTCATGTATAGGAAAATTTCCTGACTTCATCTCTTCTGACAGCTGCATAGTATTCCATTGTATAAATGTACCACAATTTCTTTAGCCATTTATCTGTAGAAGGGAATCTGAATTGTTTCCAGATTTTGGCTATTGTAAACAGTGCTGCAATGAATATAGGTATGTACAAGGCACTTTTGTCTTGTGTTTTTGTGTTCTTTTTTTTTCTTTTTTTTGGGGGGGGGGGGTTTTAGACCACACCCAGTGACACTCAGGGGTTACTCCTGGCTATGCGCTCAGAAGTCGCTCCTGGCAGGCACGGGGGACCATATGGAAACCAGGGGATTGAACCGTGGTCTGTCCTAGGCTAGCGCAGGCAAGTCAGCAGGCACCTTATCTCCAGCGCCACCGCCCGGCTCCCTGTTTTTGTGTTCTTAAGGCATACTCCTAGGAATGGTATAGCTTGATAATAAATGATAATGTTTACAAATAACATTTACAATAAAGTTTCAAGGTTGTTCATGATTTTCAGTCATACAATGTTCCAATACCCATCCCTTCACAAGTGCACATTTCCCACAACCAATGTCCCCAGCTTCCCTCCTGCTCACTCCCTACCTACCCCCTCATTTTAGAGTGAACCCCATTTTATTAATAAAGTAAATCTTGGGACTCCAGCATTATTTTTAAGCCATTTAATGTTCATGTTCATGGATAATAGACAATGATGAGTTTCACAAATTTGTTCTCAAAGCAGCAAATTTTAATGTCAGCTAATCATCTAAGAGTCCTTTAACCTCTAATAAGCCTTTGTAGCAGCAAAGGTAGCTCTTTCCATACAAGGAGTTCAGAGAGAAGAGAGTTGAAGATACAAGGCCAGTATCTTAATAAGGCCAGTGCCTTAATTCCAGCCACAAATTCTGAACACTCAAGTCAGGAGATTCTCAAACTCAGTTTTCAAAGTATCAGGGACTGACCCAGAGAGGAATAGAAGTGAAAAGTGACCTAAAGAAAAGTTGCATCTGGCTTGCCATTTCTTTTTTTTTTTTCTTTTTAATTTGGCTCCAGTGCACTGTCTGTGACTAACTTCTGAGTTTATAAAGAGAAATTAACTTCTTTCATCTATACAAGATTGTATAAACGGACTTTCATCCACATTCTTTCCAAGTGCATATAGAACTTTCTCCAGGATAGACTACATTTTAGGACACAAGTCTAAATGACATAAAGTAACAAATATAAGAATTATACCAACCACCCTACACCACAAGGTCACAGAGATCAAAATTGGTTGTAGAAAGAAGATGCGTAGAAATCTAACACCTGTGAACTAAACATGCTGCTCAACAATAGCAGGATCAAGAAGAAATAAAAAAAGAAATAAAGAGACTTCTTCAAACTAATGATGATTGAGAAATAAATTTCCAAACTTTGTGGGACACAGGAAAGGCAGTAATTAGGGGAAAATCATAGCAATACAGGTCTACACTAGGAAATAAAAAAAAAAGACACCTAAAGCGTCTGGAAAAAAGAAAACAGCATAGGAACCCAAACACAAGCATTAGAAAAAAAATAATAAAAAGGAGAGCATAAATCAACAATAAAGAAACCAAAAAATACAATGAATTTATGAGATCAGGAGATGGGTTTTTGAACATATAAACTAGACAGACAAACCACTGGCAAAACTTAGAAGGAAAAGGGGGAAATTACTCTATAAATAGGATCAGAGATTGAAATAAAGATGGAGATTACAACAGAACTCCAAGAAATCCAAGACATCGTGAGATCTTATTATGAGCACCTGTACTTAGTTAAGCTAAAGATTCTAGAAGAAATGGAAATATTTCTGGAAAAATATGATCTCCAGTCACTTACTGAGGAGGATGTGGCAAGCTTAAACAGGCCAATCACAAATAAGGAAATTAAAACAGTAATTAAAAACTTCCAAGAATAAAAATTCAGGACCACATAGGTTTACAGGTGAATTTTATCGAGTATTCAAAGAAGAGATACCACCTTTGATTCAGACACTTCCAAAATATTGAAAAGATGGGAACCCTCCCTAATACCTTCTATGAAGCTAATATCATCCTCATTTCCTAAGCTGACAAAAATGCCAAAAAAAACCCACAAACAAACAAACAAAAAAAACCTGCAGACCAATCTCACTAATGAACATGAAGGCAAAATTCCTTAACAAAATCTTAACAAACCAAATCAAATTCAACAATACATCAAAAAGATTGTGTCATGGCCAAGTTGGTTTTATCCCAGGGGTGCAAGGATAGTTCAACATATGCAAATCAATAAACACCATAACCAGATCGGTAAAAGAAAGGATTAAAAGCACATGATCACTTCAATTAATAAAGAAAAAGAATTTAACAAAATCCAGCACCCATTCATGATAAAAAAAAAAAAAAAACCCCTTAGCAAAATAGGTGTGAATGGAACCTACCTCAAGATAGTAATCACCATTTATAAAAATCCCAAGACCAACATTATTCTGAATGATGAAAACCTGAAAGCATTTCCACTAAGGTCTGGCATGAAACAAGGATATTCCCTGCCTTCACTCTTAAATGCTCCACATCACTAATCATCAGGGAGATGCAAATCAAAACAACTATGAGGTACCACCTCACACCCCAGAGATTGACACACATCACAAAGAATGAGAATAAGCAGTGTTGGCAGGGATGTGGAGAGAAAGGAACTCTTATTCACTGCTGGTGGTAATGCTGTGTAGTTCAACCTTTATGGAAAGCGATATGGAGATTCCTCCAGAAAATGGAAATCGAGCTCCCATATGACCCAGCTATACCACTCCTGGGAATATACCCTAGGAACACAAAAATACAATACAAAAACCCCTTCCTTACACCTATATTTATTGCAGCACTATTTACCATAGCAAGACTCTGAAAACAACCAAGATCCCCTGCAACAGATGAATGACTAAAGAAACTGTGGTACATATACACAATGGAATACTATGCAGCTGTCAGGAGAGATGAAGTCATGACATTTTCCCTATACATTGATGTACATGGAATCTATTATGCTGAGAGAAAGAAGTCAGAGAGAGAGAGAGAGAGAGAGAGAGAGAGAGAGAGACTGAATATGGTCTCACTCATCTATGGGTTTTAAGAAACATGAAAGACATTTCTCAACAATTTTCAGAGACAAAAGAGAGGAGGGCTGAATATTACAGCCCTCATGAACCTCACCACAAAGAGTGATGAGTTTAGTTAGAGAAATAACTACATTGAGAACTGTCCTAACAATGAGAATATATGAGGGAAATAGTAAACCTGTCTAGAGTGCAGGTAGGTTCGGGGAGGGGAGAAGGGATATTTGGGAAATTGATGATGGGAATGTTGCAATGGTGATGGGGGATGTCATCTTTTATGACTGAAACCCAACCACAACCATGTTTGTAACCAAGGTGTTTAAATAAAAAATATTTTTAAAAAAAAGTTCTAGCAATAGCAGTCAGATAAGAGAAGGAAAGCAAAGGAATCTAAATCAGAAAAGAGGAAGTGAAACTATCTCTATTTGCAGACAACATGTGATATACATCAAAGAACCTAACGTGTGCACAGAAAAACTCCTAGAAACAATAAATCAATACAGTAAAGTGGCTGGGTACAAAGTTAATACATAAAAAAGAGTTGCATTCATTTATACAAATAATGACTCAGAGGAAACAGATCAACGAGGCTATCCCATTTAAAATAGGGTCCCTGGTGATGGGAATGTTGCACTGGTGATGGGGGGGGGTGTTCTTTACATGACTGAAACCCAACCAGATTCATGTTTGTAATCGAGGTGTTTAAATAAAATATTAAAATAATAAAATAAAATAGGGTCCAAAACTATCATGTTCCTAAAAATCAAACTAACAAGAGAGGTGAGAGACCTATATCAAAACTACTCCAAAAAACTTCGGAAAGAAATGGAAGAAGACCTAAGGACTTGAAATATCATTCCATGCTCATGGATTGGAATTAATATCATCAAAATTACCATCTGACAAAAAAATTTACCATCTGACCCAAAATACTATATAAATACAATGCAATCCCTATACAAATTTAGACAAACTTCTGCAAGGTCTTAGAAAAATCAATTATAAATTTTGTGTGTAACCATAAAAGCGTAGACTAGCCAAATCAATGATGACAAACAAGAAACTGGGAGGCTCAACCACAAAGCCACAATGATCAAAATAGCATGGTATTGGAACAAAGACAGCTTTTCAGATCAATGGGTCAGAATAGAATACTCAGTGACAAACCCCCAAGTATATGGTCAACTAAGTTTTGATAAAGAAGCCAAGAATATGAAATGGAACAAAGATCATCTCATCAACAATAGGTGGTGGAACAATTGTGTAAGAAATTAACATATTTTCGGCATATAAGATGACTTTTGAAACGAAAAAAGTTAAACAAAAATTGAAGGTCGTCTTATACTCCAAGTATTTTGGGGGAGGGTCACACCCAGCAGTGCTCAGGTGTTACTCCTGGCTCCATGCTCAGAAATTGCTCCTGGCAGGCACGGGGGACCATATGGGGCACCGGGATTCGAACCGGTGACCTTTTGCATGAAAGGCAAACGCCTTACCTCCATGCTATCTCCCGGGCCCCGAAGTATTTTCTGAAAAAAGTTTCGATATGCCACTAAATGAAAATCATCTGAATTTTCCAACTTGATCCTGCACCAATCACTGCAAGGCTGCTCTGACCACCTCTCTAACTCAGTCAATCCAAACAGGCTTTTGATGCATGCCAATTATACAATGTTCTGTTGTCGAATCTACACTGTAAAAAGCCTGCTCAGAGAGGAAGTCTATTAAAGTATAACCTTTGAACCTTTGCTCGTTGTGATTGGCTCACTGTGGTACATACAGTTGCAGCACAGGAGCGTTTGGTGTAGCCAAAGCTGCTGTATCAGGATAGTAACTGAGTGGATTCTGTATTAGAGCACCTCCAGTAAGCTAAAAGATGCAGTAATAGAACATTCTGTATGTAGCTGAAGCTACATACATACAATGGTCTAAAAGATTACCTGACTGGGTGTACTACAAATGGTTGATATAAAATGGAGGGTAATCTTATACAGCGAATATAGGCCTAAATCTATGTTTTAACTGTAAAATTTGGGGGTCGCCTTATACGCCCGGTAGTCTTATACGCCAGAAAATATGGTAAAGATTGGTCTATATCTCACACATTACACAAATCAATACAAGTTGGATTAAATATCTTGAGGTTAGACCCAAATCCATAAAGTTTATTAAGGAAAATATACAGGGTGAGTTGATACCCCAGAAAGGGGGAAGCTGCTAGGATGCCAGCACCTATCTCTGACTGTCTCCTGCACTGTGTTGCATTCTTGGCCTGATTTCATCCTGTGTATGACTTTATCTGGAGGTGAGTTGATACACCCAGAGAGGAAGGAGCCAGAGGTGCTTCACTCTGTGGCCACGCACATCATTTAGCCAATGAAAAACCCACAATACAAGTGTGACAATTGGGAAACAACACAGGCCAGTGCCAGACATAGAGAATGACGATGGCAACTCTGATGACGGGAACATGGCCAACCAACTAGTCAGTCTCTCAGATAAGGAGTGTAGAGTCGCAATATGGAAGATAGTCAAAGAACTCAAAGAAAGCATAGAAGAGAACACTAAATAGGATCAAGAGAATATGAAGATAGAAATCAGAAAACTCCAAAGTGAAATTTCAGGTCAAATAACAGGTCTGAAAAACTCAGTAGATGAATTGAGAAAAAAAAATGATTGAGTGTTGCACGAAGATGTTGTGGAGTAAATTCATCCTTCTTCTCTGTCTGTCTCTTCCCTCTTCTCTCTTATCTTCTTTTCTTCTCTGTCTAATCTACTGTATGTTCTTCTCTGTGTATTTATTTCTTCTCTTTGTATCTTATTCTTCTCTGTCTAACCATATTTTTTTTTGGTTTTTGGGTCACACCTGGCAGTGCTCAGGGGTTACTCCTGGCTCCATGCTCATAAATTGCTCCTAGCAGGCACGGGGGACCATATGGGGCACCGGGATTCGAACCGATGACCTTTTGCATGAAAGGCAAACGCCTTACCTCCATGCTATCTCCCGGGCCCCATGTCTAACCATATTTCTTATTCTTATTCTCTATTAGTCTTTCTGTCTCAGCTCTTCTTATTCTCTATATGTCTTCTTTCTGTGGGCCCTTTTCTTATTATCTTAGTCTTTCCCTGAATCTCCCCATCTCTTCCCTCTCCCCTTTTATCCTTTCTCTCTGTCACTCTCCAACTGTCACTGTCCAACTGTCTCCTTTGGCCTCCCCTTCAAAGCTTCTTTATTTATTAATAAAAAATAAATACAATACATAAAATAAATATAAAATACTCTACAATTCCCCCTTTTTAGTAAACAAACAATGCAACAATATATATGACTCACAAATCCTAAGCAAAACCTTCATGAAATATATGACATTTTTACAATATACGTTTACAATCAATACGCATTTAAAAGCAAAATAACTTTCAAATGTAAAACCACTGAAAAATATTTTTTAAAGCAGAGTCGAGTAAAAAGCATCATTTTGGAAAGTATCAATGGTACAACAAAGCCACTAACCTAAAATTGTTATATCTCAAAAAATATTCCTAATAATAATAATTAAGATGGGGGAGAACAATACTTACAATAGGCAAAAGAAGACTAGTATCAAATATAACTTAAAAGATTATACTCAGAATAAAAATGCAAAATGTGACAGTCCTATGAAGTCCAATGCAAGTTGCAATGATGAAACAGGGCGCTTCTGGATGTCCAGAGTTCAAAGTGGTTCAAACTAAAAGTCCAGTCTGAAATTTCCAAAGTTGAAGTCCAAGTTCAAGCCAAAAGTCATTTTCAGAAAATCAGTCCTCTTGTATAAGGTTTTTCTTTCTGAAACTTTTCCAATTAAGGTCCTCCATCAGTTTCTGAGGAGGCTGAGGTTTTTGAACAAAGGATTTTAGGCTACAAAGTTTCAGTTCTGAACCATGGATGGGGGTGATTCAAGTTTTCCCCTCTTATGTTTTAATGACCCGTGTGCCCCTGGAAGGGGTCGCAGTCATCTTTAAACATGGCTGCACGTGGCCCAGGGTTTGGGGTTCAGTCCCTCTGAAAAAAGCCAAAATGAAACTGAAAAGCAGTTGTTGACCCAAAAACCAAAAAAAAAAAAAAAACCAAGAACAAACAAACATAATAAAAGACTGGAGGAAAGTCATCCAAGCAAACAACAACCATAAAAAAGCCGGGGTGGCCATCTGATATACTAATATCAGATGATGCAAACTTTATACTTAGGAAAGTTGTAAGGGACAAAGATGGACATTTTGTATTAATCAAGGGATACGTACAACAGGAAGAAATCACTCTCCTAAACATATATGCACCGAATGAGGGGCCAGCAGAATATTTAATACAATTGTTTACAAAGCTGAAAAATAATATCAATAACAACAAAATAATTGTGGGAGATCTCAACATGACATTGTCAACACTTGACAGGTCAGTCAGACTGAAAACCAACAAGAATATACTAGACCTGAAAAGAGAAATGGAAGAAAGAGGCCTAGTAGATATATACAGGACACTCTCCCCCCAAAGCCTGGATATACATTCTTCTCTAATGTACATGGGACATTCTCCAAGACAGACTATGTGCCAGCACATAACACATACCTCCATAATATCAAGAGGATAGAAATTTTGCAGGCTACCTTTGCTGACCACAAGGCCCTGAAATTTTATGTGAAGTACAAAGGGACACAGAAGAAAAAGATTAACACCTGGAAGTTAAACAGCCTCATACTGAATAACCAGTGGGTCCGAGATGAAATAAAAGAGGAAATCAAAACCGTCCTGAAAACAAAAGACAATGGAGACACAAACTATCAGAACCTATGGGATACAGCAAAAGCGGTCCTGAAAGGAAAATTTATAGCTTTGCAAGCACAAATCAGGAAAGAAAGGGCATACCTGAATAGCTTAATGACAAAGCTCATAGAATTAGAAAATGCTCAACAAAGGACTCAAAAATAGGGAGGCAGAGGGAAATAACAAAGCTGAGAGCAGAAATCAATGAAGTGGAAACCTGAAAAACAATCCAAAAGATCAATGAAAGCAGAAGTTGGTTCTTTGAAAAAATAAACAAGATTGATAGACCACTGGCAAAACTAACAAAGAGAGAGAGAGAGAGAGAGAGAGAGAGAGACTTGATAACTCATATTAGGAATGAAAAAGGAGAGATCACTACTGATATGGTAGAGATTCAAAGGGTAATCAGAAACTACTTTGAGAAACTCTATGCCAAAAAATGAGAACCTGGAAGAAATGGATAAATTCTTGGACTCTTATAATCTTCCATGGTTGAATGAAGAGGATGTAGCATATCTAAACAACCCCATCACTATTGAGGAAATTAAGACAGTAATCAAATGTTTGCCCAAAAACAAAAGCCCAGGCCCAGATGGATTTGCTAATGAATTCTTTCAAACCTTTCAAGAGGAACTACTCTTTCATTAAATCAAAAAAACAGAAACACTTCCAAATAGTTTTTATGAAGTCAATATCACCTTAATGCCTAAACCAGACAGAGATGCTACCAAAAAAAGAAAATTACAGACCAATATCGCTGATCAATACAGATGCAAAGATCCTCAACAAAATCCTGGCAAATAGGATTCAATGCCTCATTAAGAACATCATCCACTATGACCAAGTAGGTTTCTTCCCAGGAATGCAAGGATGGTTTAACATCCGTAAATCTATCAACATAATACACAACATAAACAACAAGAAAAATAAAAATCACATGCTCATATCAATAGACACAGAGAAAGCATTTGATAAGGTCCAACACCCATTCTTGATCAAAACTCTCAGCAAGATGGGAATAGAAAGAACCTTTCTCAATATAGTTTAGGCCATCTACCACAAGCCAGAGGCAAATATTGTCCTCATTGGAGAAAAACTGATAGCCTTTCTTCTAAATTCTGGCACAAGACAAGGCTGTCCTCCCTCACCACTCCTATTCAACATAGCACTGGAAGTACTTGCTATAGCAATTAGGCAAGAAAAAGATATCAAGGGAATCCAGATAGGAAAGGAAGAAGTCAAGCTCTCGCTGCTTGCAGATGACATGATACTCTACTTATAAAACCCTAAAGTCTCTACCAAAAACTTCTAGAAACAATAGACTCATATAGCAAGGTGGCAGGCTACAAAATTAACACACAAAAATCAATGGTCTTTCTATACACCAATAGTAATAAGGAATAAATGGACATTAAGAAGACAACCCGGGGCCGGGCGGTGGCGCTGGAGGTAAGGTGCCTGCCTTGCCTGCGCTAACCTAGGACGAACCGCGGTTTGATCCCCCGGTTTCCCATATGGTCCCCCAAGCCAGGAGCGACTTCTGAGCGCACAGCCAGGAGTAACCCCTGAGCGTCACTGGGTGTGGCCCCAAAAACCAAAAACCAAAAAAAAAAAAAAAGAAAGAAAAGAAAAGAAAAGAGAACAACCCATTTACAATAGTGCCACACAAACTCAAATATCTTGGAATCAACTTTACTAAAAATGTGAAGGACCTATGCAAAGAAAACTATAAAACTCTGCTCCAAGAAATAAGAGAGGACACGTGGAAATGGAAGCACATACCCTGCTCATGGATTGGCAGGATTAACATCATTAAAATGGCAATACTCCCCAAAGCATAAAATGAACCAAAAATAGGGAGACAAAAGGAAATAATAAAGCTTATTAAATTAATGAAACAACCTGAAAGGTCAAGCATTGGCTCTTTGAAAAAATAAACAAGATATATATAAGACTAGGGGGAAGAGGGAAAGGGGGGGAATTGGTGTTGGAAATGTTGCACTGGTGAAGGATGGTATTCTTTTTAGCTGAAACCCAACTACAAGTATATTTGTAATCATGGTGCTTAAATTTTTTAAATGAATGCTTTATAAACAGTATAATCATAAAGCCTTTCTTCATTATATCATCACCAATGATGGTTTGCCTAGAAATAGAAGATCTTTACATCTGGCTTACTGGTTTTATATTTTTAAGCATTTTATCCATTCTACCTGGGTTAGCTTTGTAACTGTATCCCACGAATTGATCCTCAAAGTCTATGTGTGTTCATGAGTGTATGTGTTGGCCACCTCAATGTCTGTAATATACACAATGTCTGTCTATGTTGTATATTGTCTTTTTCCCTGCTATATATAGTCACTCCTTTCCCCACACCCCCTGGTTACCACTTTACAAATACTTATCTAGCACTTCATTCTCACCCCAGATCTGTTATTTCTTTCAATTTAGCCCATTTCACTCTCAGCTCTTAACTCCTCAGTAACTTGACTACTCATCCTACCTCAACCAGCTGCCAACCAGCTCCCAAAATTAAAAGACAGATTCCCAGCCTCAGCCCAAGAAGAAGCTGGCACTGCAGCTTCTGTTCATTTGTTCTTGGTGGCCCCTTTTCTCCCACCACCCTTTGCTGTGAACTGGTGCTCACTAACAGATTCATTTCTGAGAAATCCCCAGCTCGAAATCATTCCATGATATGTGACTGCTGGGAGACATTTTTCAGATTCCACAAGACCAGGTCACAGGCTTAAGCTGTGCTTCAGATTTTATGCATTCACCCACCCAGTCTATTTCAAAATACTTAAAGAAGATATGCATATCACCTTCATATATTTCTCCAGATGTATTTAGTATGTATAATTCTTACTATTTCCTTGAGTAGAGGCTTTTTTCTCCATTCCTATTTTTTAGTCTATTTAGTAAAAAAATTCTAGTAGATAAATTTCTCTTAGGTTCCAAGACATAATAGGACCAGGTTACTGAATTGTTTAGCTTGTTATTTTTACCCCATATGCACCAGTAGTACCATGTGGCATTGTTCTTTTATTCATATACACTAAAATGTGGAAATCTTACATATGGAAACAAGTTCTTATCTAATAGGATAGGGGCATATAAATTTTATTTTGCAGAGGGACCTTACACCCTGAACATTTGTCATAGTGACTTTGCTTAAACTTCAGAAGAACAGACAATGACCATTCACCCCTGAACTATGGATCCCATCTATGGAAAAAGCACTGTTTTCTGCTCCCGATTCAAGATTTGAATTCTACCAGTGAAAGCTCTAATGCTGCCCTGGCATTGACTTGCTCTAGAGTGAATTTATATGACACCCTGATGACCTGTTAACAGCAACAACTTACTTTCAGGGAAGGGGTCCCTGCATTGTCACCTGATGGCTATATGAAACCTGAAGACACTCAGTATCACTCTGATTTCAACATAGGAGGATCTGTACAAAAAACAGGATCTTTAACTACAGAAACTTGACTGAGACAACTGTGATTGAGAAGAACTTTTACTGAGACCACAAAGAAAGACTTTTGGGTTAGACAACTTAGTGTGCCTAGAACCTGTATTTGGTCTTTATGTGTAGGGTCTTCCTCTTTTCTTTTTTTTTT